>JAUYWG010000033.1:18674091-18694447 GCA_034779775.1 Enteromius afrohamiltoni
CCTTCGCGGAGGTTTTGGGAACCTCAGCGGAGGTGGGATAGAGAAGAAAAGCCCTCAGCGGAGGTAAGGGGATGGGGAAGCCTACTCGGAGGCTAGGAGTGAAACCTTTGCGGAGGTTTTGGAAACCTTGGAGGAGGTGGGATAGAGAAGAAAAGTCCTCAGCGGAGGTTTTGGAACCAAAACCTACAGACAGGTTGGTTCAGCTTGTCTAGGAAGAGGGGTTCTAGAGGGGAGGAGGCAAACGAGCTTCTATAGGTTAGATAAGCTCATAGAGTTTGGTAAGGCTGGGTGGGGAATTGCAGTTTGAAAATATATACGTGGTATACCAACTTGTTTAGTTGGTCAGTTCTACTATGCTTAATGAAAAAGGACATGGTTTCCTGGTCAATGATGAAAAGGTCGGAAATGGTAGGATGGATGGGTTAAATGGGGAATTTATAGTAAATTCGGAGCACCTTAGGAAACCAAAGAACGCTAGGGTGAACGTAGCGTCTAGGGTGCGGTTGACAAGGGGGCAGCTTAATTATGTTGTAGGGAGGAGATGCAGAGAGTTAAGATCTCCAGGGTTATGGGTAGCCTTTTGTCAGGGCAGGAAGGGTTTTCTTTCTGGATGCCTTTAATAATGAGGTGGGTTTGCGTGTTAGAAATAGTGGGAGAGGTTGAACCGTATAATAATTTGTGGAAAAATTGGATTCCACTGAAGTATCCTTTATTAGAATTAGCCTGGAGGGATCTGGAGGAGTTAAGGTATGAAATGAAGGATGTAATGGCTAGAAGGGAGACGTCTGGGAAATCGAGGTTGTAGCTCAGGTGGAACGATTTAAAAGCTCTCCAAGCAATAAGGTAAGATTGGAGAGTTCTAGGGGCTAAGGCTAGGAGCATGGAGTTAATGGATTTTTCCATTATGTTTGTTTATGCATTGAATGGTGGCTTTGAACGGTGTCGCAATGGAAGAATATGTAGAAAGAGGACCATTCGTTTCCCCAAAGGGTGGAGGTGATTACGATAGGGTAGAGTTCATAAAGAGCCGTGGAAGCTGGGTGGGGTGAGGTTTCAGTTAGCTCGGGGGGCCAGAGGGAAGCGAACCATCGGTTACGATAGAAGCCTCCGAAACCTATTGAGGGGGCAGCGTCATTGAATAGTTGGATGACTATGGGGTTGGCTAAGCAATCTTTATAGAAGAACGAATGGCCGTTCCACTAGAAAAGGAAGGAGACCCAGAGCTGCAGTTTGTTCAGACAGGGACCTGACAGGGTTAAGGGATCTTCAAAAGCGGGTACTGATGAGGCTAGGATTAATATGTGGAAATGAAAGGTCTGCCTTTCATTGATGCGCATGATGATGCGCATGGCAAAATTAAAGTGCCCTAAAACTGAGAGGAGTTCTTGTTTAAAGCACTGGGGATGGGTGAGGAGATTGGATACGATTTGAGTGGTCCTGCCTACTTTTCCTTTAGGGAGGGAAGCTTTGAATTTTTTGGGAGTCAAGCTTAATGCCCAAAAATTCATTGCATATGGAGGGGCCCAACTTTTTTTCTTGGGCTATTGGGATTCCTAGGTGGTTGAAAACTTTAAGGACAGGTCAGCTGTGGACCGGGTGTGGGAGGGCGAAATGATGAGAAAATAGTCTAGGAATGGGAAAATTATGCTGAGAGGAAAGATCGCTAGTTAAGCGTTTCTTTCCTGAGAATTTTCAGGTAGCAACGCCTATCGGGCTGATCTGAAAGGTGCTAAAGGGAGGGACTAGGAAGGGCCCGATCATGAGTGTGGCTTCTCATTCATTGATTAGAAGATCCATGGAGTCTGGAACGGTATCGGTTAGGATCAGGGTTACATGACAGAAACGTTGATGTGGGTCGACAAATATCTTTTTGTATTTTATTAGAAAGATGACGTATGGATTTACAGTGGGCCACCCTGCAGAAAGAAACAGATATTATATATGTTCTGACAACATGAACCATTGGTTAAATAAATTGATGGCTAAATAAATCAATTAACCTAAAAATGGGTGAATGGGTGCATAGAATATGTTACGTGACTGTTGGGAAGTGAAAGGAAATGTCGTGCTGACGTCATAGATACGTGGCTTGCGTATGACGTCATCTGGTGGCGCCGGCCAGTTGCGTTGCCTTGTTGCTTGCGATTGGGAAGTTACATCACTGGGCTTGTTTTGCTTCTGGGCTAAGGAAATAATTGCGGTCTCTCGTGGGGATTCAGGCTGGCTGTCCTTGAAGGAGCGCTGGGTCCTTTTGGCGTCTCGCTGGGGAAGTTGTTGTGAGCCGTGTTGTTGTGGTCTCTGCTAGCCACCGGGCTCTCGGTTGGGCTTGAGCAGTAGCAGTTTGTTGGAAGGCATGCTGGAGGATCGGAATTCTCGCTGAGGAATGTTAGGCAGACAAGTCAAAGACGTTGGGTTTGTAGGATGTCTTCAGTTGTGCAATCTGAAGAGTGCATGAAAAGCGAGATGCGGGGAAATAAAAGCTGGGAGAATTTATAGTGAGGGGAGAAGATTTGATTTGATTGGGTGCGAGAAAACAAGGGATGATTAGGTAAACGTGCTGCCAGTCATGTGTGATTACTTGTTCAGCGATCCTCTTGAAAAAAAGTTATTTGCAAAACGTTTACTTGCTTTCACTTATTTTTCAACTTGTTTTTGCAAATGGTACATAAATGTGTTAAGAAGCAGTGTTGATCTATAAGTACAATATTATTATTCTTCTAAAGCCACATGATAGCTTTGTTAAGGAGAAACATAATTTGTTCACAAAAGTCTTAATTACAATAAAATAAAATAAAATTAAATTAATATAACTAAATAAATGTAAAATTTAAAATGTAAAAGTTCTTTATATAATACACTTTTATATAACCTACAAAAGTTTAAAAAGTTTAAAAACTTTTGTGCCTTATTTTAGATGCAAGTACCTTAAAAATGTATTTACCTAAAGTGTGCATATTAATACCTGTCACCAAGAGCGCCTCTGTGGCTCTCTCTGACCGCCAGCAGCGGGAACCTTCACCTGAGTACTAGTTTCTCCCCGGCCCCTTTTCTCCCCACGTACCTCGGCCACTTCCGGCCTGTTTCCCGCACCGGTTCCGCCTATTTAAGGGCGTGTTCGGGACTGAACCAGTGCAAAGTGTTAACGTGTATGAACTTTGCTGCCTGCCTTACTGACCACTGCCTGTTGATCGACTATGCCTCTGGATTATCTTTGTTATACCTGTCTGCCTGGGATTATACTCTTTGCCTGTTCACCATTTCGAATAAAGCTTTGCACATGGATCCAACTGAGTCTGAGTCGGCGTAACAATACCTTAATGGTACATAATATTACCTTTTGAAAATATACCACTCCAGTGACAGCTTCTGTAACTTTTTTCTTGGTGGAGGGTAGAGTTTTCTGTGAATAACAACTTATATGGATTTAGAAAACTTATTCCTGGATGCACTATGGAACAAAATAAAATAATAATATGGGTTCTTAACAGCATGAGAGCAAGAAAATTATTTCATTTTTGAAAACAATTCCAGTATGTGTTACTGCTTTCAGAGGCACTTAAAAATAATGACACTATTTAATCAGACCAGAGCTCTTGTCATTTAGTGTATGTCTCTGATTGTGTATAGTGTACAGTATCTGCGAGTATGTTTCACGGCATTGCTTTCAGATATTAAATCTGTTTCTAAAGCCACAGAATTAGTTTCTGGCCCAGTGGACTCATAAGGTACTGTAGACTCCTGTGTAGATGATATCAAACCACAGTGTTGCACAGCCCTCTATTTGTTTCGCCAGAGAACTTTTGCAATTTACACTGACTTATGGCTGAACCCTCCACATGGTGCAATATCTTTATGTTCCAGCTTCATGCAGAGGGAGTGAAATGACAGGGAGGCTGGTAGAGAAGAAGGGGGTGTATCCCTGGAGAAGAGCTTTCTAGAAGCCCAACTCATCACTGCAATTAAAAGACAACAGAGAACCATTTTCCAGGGCGATTATGTAGTATATAATGAGCAATTATGAGGATATGTATAAACCAAAGCAGACTGCACCACGCACCCAGTTTCTTTCTTGTGAGGAATAGTCACATGTTTGTTGGATGTCCTCAACGAGCCCATGAAATCAAAAATGTCTGTAGAGTTTTGAGGCCTAAGTTTATGTCAGTTGGCTTTGAGGTAATTTGCTGAAGTTTGTTTGAAGTTGACTAGATGCATTTTTAATGTATACAATTTACAGTCTTTAACTTTTAGGGAAAAAAATCACTAAAGAAACTAGTGACTCATGCCGCTGTAACGTTTTGCTAGAGGCAAGAAGTAAAAGATGAGCTGTGGATCTAATTGCAGGCACTTTATTAAGACTTAAAGTTCTACCGAAAAGCAAAATATAGGAAAGACTTTGAAGTAGGGGAAAAGTAAACATAAAAAGTAAATCCAATGTAAACACACAAGCTCAACAAGACTAGACAATGAACTATTGAAACAAGGGCTTGTGGTGCGTTCAAGTCTACCTGGAAAGTTCGTTGATTCCCTTTGGTCAGAGCAAGATGGCGATGTCCCTACAAAAATGAACGAGTAACGAATGTGCTTTTTTATTATTTAATTGTTAAGTGTAAATTGAATCAATATTTATGTGATGTTGAAGCACTTGAGACGTCAGGATCCATTTGCAAGCTTTTAATATAGTAGAGTGGTCGAACAGGCAAAATTTGGTACACTGCAGACAGTATTAACAAGGGTAAGGCAGTAAATCGAAGTCGTGGGACAGGCAGAGAGTTCAGGGCAGGCAGCAATGATCAACAATCCAAAAACAAGCAGAATAGGTCGGGGCAGGCAGAGAGAATAAGAGTCTGTGTAAACAATCCAAATGGCAACAGAAAAACAAACTAGAATAATGCTTGGAATTATAACACTATATATAAGACTTCGAAGAAATAAGACTTCGCAAAGAATATGCGTCTACACGCTGCTTAAATAGGCAGTAAATGCCAAACACCTGGTGGTGTAATCAAAAATTAATCCGGAGGGAAACATCAATACTCTGGTGAAGGTTCCCACTGCAGTGAACCACAGAAGCGCGACTGGTGACAGTACCATTTTAATAAATATTTTTGAAATATTTGATTTATTATTACATTATGCTGTTAACTTACCAATTAATGCTAACAATTTTATTATTAATGCAGATGCTACTTCAATTGCATCTGCCATAGTTTTTTTTTTTTACTGGCGTGATCTCAAATCAGAAATTTGCTGATTAAACAATTAATTTCCAAATAAGGACTTTTTGGTGATGTTCACATGCATTCAACTCAAAAATACAGTATGATATTTCTTACATGGCTTGAACACAGTCTATATCCACCTCATTTTGCAATGCAGAGACAAGCAATTTTTGTGAAATTTAGAAAAAATAGACTTTACTTATAGGTGATAAACTTTAAGAATAACAAAGTGCAGGAACGCTTAAATTTGCTAAAAATAACTGGAAGGTAATTTGAAAACTCGCACACTGAAGTTACAAATGGCCAAGCTTGATCGCATGTTAAAAATAAGATAGACCAGCACAACCCAGTCTCATGGAAATTCGTACATATTTCACAAAGTGGCTAATTCATATAAATTCGTATGAACTCACTCGTAAAATTTCATATGATTTTTCCTAAATCGTACATATTTTACAAGTTTCCAATTCGCACGAATTTGTACGAATCACCTGCACCTACACCTACACCTACCCCGTCACTGGGGTTTAGACAAATCGCACGAGTGAGGTTGTATGAATTTGCCACTATGTTTAAGTATGTATGAATTGGCCTGAGATGTACTGCATGATTTTCGGCTGTTGTAGGTGAAAGATTAGACCAATCATATTGTCATGATTGTTTCAACAGCTGAAAATCATGAAGTGTGTTTGTGGATTACAAGGTGGCTAATTCGTATTTATTTGCATTCACTACAAATTCATAAAAATGTTGTGGCGAAATTTGTATGAATACAACCTTGTGAAAAATGTTAGAATTGATCTTGAGATAGAGTTGGATGGATACAAAGAATAAATAAAAAGTGAAACAATCAGAAACCTAGACAACCATGAAATAAATCAAAAGGAAATAACCCTGCATGATCAAAACAAGAGCTTTTGGAATATACCACAGCATGACAACTGCACTCTTTCTCATACTTTTGTCATCTCAAACCTGTATGAATTACTTTATTTTGTGTAGCACAAAAGAAAAAATATGAGTTGATCTTTTCTAAGCAATGTGTTTTCTCATGGGGACAAAGATTTTTAAGCTTCAGAAGGAATACAACATAAATCATATTAAAGCACATATTAAAAGTAGCATCCAAAAAGTAAATGCAAAATAAATGTCATTAAAATATTATGTTTAAATATATATAGTATTAAACCAAATATCAATTATATAATAGGATATGTTATAATAAGAAATTTATAGTAATTTATAGCAGAGTCCTGTGTTCATGCTGCTGCGTTAAATGTCACACGTAGTTTACAAGCGTCATTTTAGATAAAGAAATGACCTATTGTCTTACCTTTCAAGTGCAAATGCAATAGTTGAAGTAGCAGGGTTTGACATCTGTGAGGTAATACCGGATGAAGAAAGATGAACTCAAGTGTGTCTTACTTCAAACCCAGAAACAATTCATTCGTTCGCTGGAAAGAAGGAATCCTATCAGCTTTCATCTGGCCTTAAATCAGTCCTCAAAGCCAGTGTCTTCATTAGCAGCCATCCGTTACATCAGCCTTTCAATAAACACAGCCTGCCCTCAAGCTATGGTGGGTTTGTTTCCTGACACAAAACTCTTAGCATCACAGGGGAAATTAGACATAGTTATGTATTGTGGAGGAATTATTTTTATATTCACGATTACTCATGCTTATTTTTAAACGATTGCTAAGGCAATTTAATCGATTCAGCATTGTTAAAGGGTTTTTTGGAGAGGAATAAGCAAGGCTTGGTAATAATTCACACACAGGTTTGAAATGACAGGTGTAAATAACAAAATATACAGTTTTGGTCATCTAACTGATACAGTGTGTAGCCTTTTATTTCTCAACCAGGTTGGAAGGTGTACCCATGTCTATATTCCAGGATAACAATATCAAGATTCATCAGGCTCAAACTGTAAAAGATTGTCCACCACAGAGTCCTGACCTAATCCCTTTTAAAAGTCTTCAGGGTGTGCTGGATTCGACTTTATATAAATTATCCAAAAGGGAGTTGCTGGAATTATTTAATTGGACCAATGCTTTCATAACATTGATTGTGGCATTTATTAAACAACATTATGCAACATCACAACATTTATTTACATCGAGAGTTGCATTTATTGTTGGCCTGGATCTTGTATTGACAATGGGAGATTCTGGTCACTCTGTAAAGTCGACTTCAGCACACCCTCAGGACATTCAGTAGAGTGAATGTGGTGATCTGAAGTGGTGATCAATTCATACATGAAAATAATTCTTTCACTAAATGAGCTTGATGAATTGTATTGTCATGCTGGAATATGTACATTGGTAGGTCCTCCGAGATGGTTGTTTAAGAAATGAAAATCTCACTGCATCAGTTTTTGTTAAAAGAATTATTGACAAACATAAAACAACCCGGAAACATACTGTAACGTTCATTGTCTGTTTAGTTCTGTTATAAGTCTGTGTTTTTGTATTTTTGGTTTAGTTTCATTTTTCATACCTTCCTGTTTTGGTTTCGTTTTTTGTATTTCCTTCCTGTGTGCCCATATTTGGTAGTTCCTGTCATTATGTTATTATTAGTTGATTCATTAAGTCTACATATCGAAAATGTCAGAGTTTGTAAACAATGTTCTCTACACAACAGAGATCAAGTGGACGTTTGAAGAAAATCCTTGATGCAACCAAGCTGTCACCAAAGAAGTCAACTGTGATGAATTTTTGAGATGTTAAGTTTATGTACTTTAATCAATTAATGCGCGTCACAGTACAATTTTAGTACAATGTAAGCAATACTGTTATCATCCATTTACTTTAATGGAGTAAAAATATTATTTTTTGTTAATTTTGTTTTTTTGAAAATAGTGTTTAACGTCAACGTGCATTTAAATATGAAAGCACTTTCTTCTTGTTGCAAACAAGTGTATAAACACTGTAGTATGTCTTGCTAGCATATAAATGTATATACTTCGATACTTTAGTACATTGATATAATGTTACAGTGGTCTTGATGTTCTTGTTGCGTGTTATAGATAGATTTTAGTGTGATTTGGTGTGGTAGGATTAACATATAAAATATATTGGGTTGATTAATTATGTAAATGTGATGCATTTTAAGTAAATTGAGACTATTACCTAATAGTACATATACATATTTCTTTTGCACTTAAAACAAATTTATTGGTACTATTATTACTTACTTACTTAAACAAATTGCAATTTAAATACATACATCCTATGAATTGGGCATCATTTTTCTTAAGATACTTAGTGGTGTATCTGCATCTTTTTAAAGCTTTTTGAACATTTGCAAAGACCCAACTAGGAATAAAAACGGACTTGAAATTAAACCAAGTAGTCATTCGCCTTTAATTTTGCCATTTTATTAGGCATTGTATGATTAATTAAATTGCATTTGCAGGTATCTCAGAGATTCAAAGATGTGCAAAATTCATCTTAGCTGACAATTTGAAATCAAAACTGAATCTCAGATAATGAGACTATGAAATATTGCTAAAAAATTATAATCTCTTAATTTACTTGCTGTAAGCAGACAAGATGTTTATTTTAGATCATGTATACAGGTACATGTATACTTCAAATCTGACTTCAATTTGAGGAATTGTTTTTGTCCTTATGTGTTTTTTTTTTTTTAAGAAGAGCATGTCCTATTTCTCTCCAGACTGAGATCTGACGCAAGCACTTTTTAGAACGGAAGGTTTTAGGAAGGTTTGCCTTTCATGAACATATTGGCCCATTTAACCCAGTCAAATTTGAGTTAGAAGTAAGATTTAGATTTCACCCTTGAGGACCAAGGACAGATTAGATTAGATTCAACTTTATTGTCATTACACAAGTACAAGGCAACAAAATGCAGTTTAGGTCTACCCAGCAGTGCAACAAGCAGCAAGTGCAGGATATAGGTATAAGTTATAAGTGAGCTTATACTATTATAATATTAACAGGTTGTTATTTACTATATCAGGGATTGACATATGCATAAAAATGTTAAATCAGAAATTTACAAATGTAACGTGCAATGGATATGTATATTTACAAGTGTAAAGTGTAGTGCAATGATTATGTGCAATATTTAATGTGCAAAATGAAATGTGCAATGGTTCTGGGTATATGGGTGTATGCTGGGCAAGGAAGTCAGTGTGGGGCAGAGTTCAGTAAGGATCAAGCTAAACTTGATTACGCATTCACACACTTTCAAAGAGATATTTCTTATGAGTTGTTGGAAATGGCTGTCAGCATTGCCTAAAATATGAGGTGGTGTAAGGACATAGCAGAGGTACTGTATTCTCAAACTGTTGACTACCCTGGTGCTCAGTCACGTACTTCGTTTAACTTTTCATCATCTTAAATTAACATTCATCCTTGTCCTTCGACTAAGACAGAATTTACGAACACGGTTTCTTCATCAACCAAACCATAGCTCTCCTCAGTGGGCATTGCAGAGATTAGAGGCCCAGTGATTTATTTATTACTCCTCCATACTGCATTTAAATAGCAGTGGAAGGAGGCAAACATTGTTTTATGTCCATCGGATCTCATTTGGAGTTAATTAATGCTTGTCTGGGGAGACAGGAGGCGGATGAAAAGAAGGCCGGTGAATAATGGGAACCAACCCCGCAGGATAAGTGACTAAAATACAACAGTTTGCGTAAATTAATTTTTGTCCAGTTAAAACAGTTCACTATGTTCCACCGGGCAAGCTGTTAGTCACAGGTACAGATGTATGTATTTTAGCGCATGCAAGAAGTCACCCACGAGAACAGCCATCTTGCAAATATTTTACAGCTAAATTGCTAGAATGAACACAACCAGAAGTGAAGAAACTTTCAAGTCTCTGAATCTCCATGGAGATTAATAATGCAACAAAGCGGAGAGAGAGTGAGAAAGGCTGGCATACACAGTGCCGCTGCTCAAATGCTTGCTGTAATGGACTTAAGGCTTCTCTCAATGAAGCTAAATGCACACTCGCATGGAGAGTCTTGTTCTGTAGAAGTAGATGCACTAGTGCTAACAGGAAATCATTTCCCAAAATTAATACTGATTATGGAAGCTATTATATTTACCATTTCTATGCCATGTTTTTTGCATCCCCAAGCATGTTATCTATGACATATAAAGATTACTATAGTTTGTGAATATTGATTCTGCTCCCATTTCATTTTTATATCAAAACAAAGGTTTAACCCTTTGGCATGTTTTCCAACACTAGAACTCTCCAGAGCGTCCTCTATACATAAGTGGGATCTTCAGATCATCAATCAAAGATATCTGCAGCATTATAAACGCACTTCAAATTTTTCGCTTCCATCAGAAACTCTCTGAGGGATAAACAGGGAATGAGGGGTTTAATGAATAAAGATATTGTTCAGATTTGGTCAGCTTTGCAACAAGCTGGACACACATGTTCCCATGTGAACCACTCCATAACCTTGACTTTGACTCAATCTCAAACTGACTGCTTGGAAGGGTCTGACCAACTTCGGCTAAGCTTACTTCACTTATTTACGTGATGTTCTGAGAGCACTGGTAAATTTCAAATTGAGTATAACCCTGAGATCAAAACAGGGAATAAAAGTGTGCTCAAGGTTGTCTTGTTTACGTGTTCCTGAGTGTCTCAAACAAAACTCTTCAATACCTTTCAAAGATTCAATTGCATGAACCTTGCAAGCAGTTAATGTAACATGTGGAAATAACCCCCATTGCGGGTCAGGTTGTGTTTAGGATGCCGGTCCCAAGAATGGAATCCTTACACATTAATTTTGAAATCATTTCCAAAACCAGTACTAATCAGTATTAAGTGTGCTGCAGGAATCTTGACTGCATTCAACTTATTCAGTTACTTCATTCTTGGGTGTCAGTGTCATCAGCATACATTTTACAGTTGACTCCCAGACAGCAATTTGATAGGGCACTTGTACATTGTAAACAACAGTGGGCCAAGTACAGACCCTTGCGGTACTCCCATGTTGTTGGCATTTCCTTTTCTTATGTACCTTACTGCGTGTTTCATGACAGGCACATATTTTGGAGGTTCAGAATTGAAATGTCCATAATGTGTCACTAAATGTTTAATTCTCTGTATGTTGGAAAATAACCAACCTGTCCTTCAACCAATATGCGCATATAGGTAGTTTGTGCAATAGCAGTAAAAGATGACCAATATGTAGAGCAATGCATTATAAGACGAGATCAAGTGGTCATGGGTTTGAACACAGACAACACATATGCTCATAAAGCCCTATTAATCATGACTTTGCACAATTTTTGACATTTTGACACACTTTTAAAATAAAATGTCTACTGAGTGGCCAAAAAATGAGCATTCATTACTTCACTGCGGCCATTTTTTCTTAAGTTTGTATAGGCACATATTACGTTGCTTCCGGCATGTGTCATGGCAGTTCAGAATTCAAATGTCCAGGAAGTGTCACTAAAAGGTTAATGAACCTTAAAATAAATCCAACCCTTAACCTACCAAGTAAGAAAACATACATATAAACAACCCAGTTTCATTAGAAATATGTGCTTGTATCAGTGTTTCTGTAACAGTCATATCATGTGCTTTATTGCACATTTTGTGGCACATTTAAATTGAACTGTCTAGTGAGTGGCGCTAAAATGAGAGTTTATTACATATAAGTGGCCGAGCTTTTATTATGTTGGTATAAGCATGTACTGCTGCATTTTTATTATGTTGCTTTAGGCATGTGTTGGGGCAGTTCAGAATTCTAATGTCAAGGGAGTGTCGCTAAAAGGTTAATACTCTATCCTAATGAAAAATAGCATACCCCTACATCAAACCCAATCCTTATGCAACCATGCTCTATTTCAACATCCATCTATGTACTGCAGCTTTTTCATATTTCACACTAAGCCTGAGAGAAAAGCTGCAAGCCAAACTAAAGCACTGACTGGTTTGTATATGAAGACGAAACGCTCTTCACAAGCAAAGCAGACGCTCTCAAGGGGGTTTCAGCCACAAGTTCTTCTGAAAGATCCCCACATACTGGGATGAGTATCAGAACATTTGAAATAAAACTTAGACAATTTAAAGCGAAATAATGTATAAGAAACAAGTTTGTAAGGCAAGATAGTAACCCAATTGAAACCCTTCCCACCATGTTGTACTCCTTAGAAGAAACCTCAGATAAATGTGGATTTTGCATGGTTTACATTGGTCCTCCATCGGCAGTGCATCAATCCAATCTCCTCTGAACATCAATTCAGTCTCCTTCACAATGGACTGCCCACCTTTTCTCCAACACTCCCCCTCACTTGGAGACAAGACTAAAATAGACTTGAAAAGAGTGATGGGAAAATAGATAGGGCCACATCCAAAAAAAAGGGAAAAACAAAATAGAATTGCGTACAAATGCATCTGCTGTGTGCATTTGTGTGTGTATTAACTGTTCAGGGAGAGCGAGGCCTGACGATGCAGTCTTTTGTTGTGTTCTTTTGAGAGTGCTTGGAAAGACCGTCATCTGTGTATAGAGCGGCAGCCAGTGAGAGAGAGGGGACAAAAGGAATGAGATATTATGGCAGCTGGGCCTCAAGGCCTTTGAAGGCTGCTGCATCCACAGACCAGTTCTCTAAACACACGTTCCAGTTCTGCCAGTCCTGGCCTATTGTCATTCACGGCGTAAGGCGAGAGGCTGGCACCCAGAAAGGCCATCCTAAACCCATGCATTATAAATATCCCACAGTTTCACAAAGTGCTCACTGTAGCCTTAAAACTTCACATTCAACCTTAACTTTATCTCCATATTAATCAGATATGGTTGTTAACTCCAATGAATAAAACAACCAAAAAGGAAGACTCTGGGTAAGTGAACTAACATTAAATAAAACCTTAAGCTGACTAATGGCATAACTGCAGCGCACATTTAAAAGTACCAATTCAGTACGTGTTGAGTCTGGTTTGACGTCAGTGCTTATGTAAGGTCCACCTTATTGGCTCGTGTCTCGTTCCCCAGCGCTACTGCAGAGATTCTCCGGAATTCTCCTGACTGTTGCTCTTAATTTTAGTTTCTAATTTTACTTTTATATTTTTACCTCGTTTTGATCTGACTCCAATTTTTAAGTTATTATTAAATTTAGATTACAATACTAAACTTAGGTGTTTTTAGTTATCTTAATTTAGAGACTTGATTATTCTAGATATGAATTTTCATTCATCCGTTTGTTGGAGACTTAGACATTATGTCTAAGTCCGGCGTCCCGTCTTAAAATATAATGTCTAATAATTATTCAGATTGGAGAAATGATTATTATCCCGTTTGCCAGCCGCGAACTGCTTGTCTTTTGCAAAGATATATTTTCCATAATCTAATTCTATTCAACGTGTTAATCATTAGCAATATACAGGAATCAAAAGTTTCAGAAAATGCGCAAACAGCTTCATTTTCTAACCCTCCAGTATGATTTATTCTAATCCTACATTTATACGCATAAAGGCGTCCTGCCCAGTTTAATAATCATGAATGATTTCAACAGTCCCAGTCCCAGTCCCAGTCGTCAGGTAAAATTAATTTGGTATTAAGCCTAATTCTTTAAAACAGTTTCCAATCTCTTCATAAAATGAGTGACTGCTATGAAATTTAGACCATTGCACCATTTGCGTTAATACCTTTCATTTGACATTAAGTATGACATTGAAAGAACAATATCTTCACATGATATGACACAGTATGTGGTTCTCCTCCTTGGAAGACTTTTTTCTCACACTTATGATGCTACACGTTCATCGAATGCCATTAATGCAAAATCTATAAATAATTCTAAAGTGAAGGTCACGTTAAGCCACTCTCATTGACTCCATATTACCAAATCCTTCAGAAAGAATTGGCTAATTATTTGGACCAGATTTCTTATGAGTAACATAATAACTTTGTAGTAATTACTGAAGTCAGTGTAAGTTTTTGGGGTTTTGTAAAGTATTGGATCGTGGCCAAAAGTTTTGAGAATGACACAAATATTGAGAATATGACTTTGCCCCAGTCCTCAGCAGTCCATTCTGATAACTGGGGGCAAAGTCATATTCTCCAATGAACCCTCACAAGATCAAAGAAACAAGAAACAAATGAAACAAAGATCTAAAAGCAGTTTAGCAGCAAACTTTGTAAAAACTAATATTTGTGTCATTCTCAAAACTTTTGGCCACGGCTGTACTGTAGCATTACTACAGATTTCGAAAGGAATTGCTAATTATTTGGATCAGTATTCTAAAAGTGAAAAATCACGAAAACTGCCCATAACTGCTGAAATCATTATAATCTTTCTGGTTAGTTCTGGTTAGTCATTTGTTCCCGTGGATTTGACTCAAGTCCTTTTTAGTGGATTACCGTGATCTTCACTTAATTAGCCAAATAATTAGCAGTTCCTTGGTAGGATGTACTGTAGTAACACTTAGTAGTCATTACTACACAAAACCTTGCATACCCCTTAAACACTTGCACTGACTTCACTAAGATATTTCATCTTATTCACTTTATCTAAATAATTATTCATTGCTTCTGAAGGGTTTGGTAATTCTTGAGTCATTAATAGTGGGTTACCATGATATTAATGATATGAATTAATTATACAATTTGCAATATTCACATTTATTCTGAACCTGTGTGTAGTAGTATTTAGTAGTTCACTCGGACATACTTTATGAAATAATGGTAGTTTTTGATCAGCTATTATTGTACTACCCCTTTCAACTGAGCAATACTACTGTACTTGCTAATTAATTCAGTTCCTTGATAGTTAGTCATCAAAAGTATCTAAACATATAAAACTAACCAAAGCAGGGAACTACTTGTTTGTGACGTATTCTGTTTTGATAAAAAATGTGATCGGTGAAGCCCACAGGGGTGGAACAGGCGGCGTAGACGTCTCTTTGGGCGGGGCAGGTGGTGGAGACGCCCAACGGGGCGGACCAGACATTGGTAATGCCCAGCGGTTCCGGCCATTCTGGATTGGGATCACAGATAGGATCTGGCGGATCTGGCCACTCAAAACCCAAATTGCAGACCGTTATGACTGGACACGGCTCCTCGTACCATGCAACGGGAGTGGGACCCGGTATTTTTTCGGGCTAAGAATCGTGAGAACCTTCAGCCGCTTGTCAGGCTGCATGGTTGGGACAGACTGGGTATGATACGACCCCTCATATCGTGCTTCGGGAATCATGAGGGCTTTCGATAATTCATCAGGCTGTGTAATAGGAACAGACTGTGCTGCACACAACCTCTCGGGCCGTGGTGCAGCCCCTCTCGCTGGGTGATGACAAGAACGCCTTCTACGGGCAAAACTGGGATTGCAGAATGGGCAGACAGCTCACCTAGCTGCGGCCCTGCACCCAACTGAACATCAGCCCCTCGCGCTGAGTGATGGTGCCAGCGTCCTCTGCGGGTGTCTTGAGAACCTCTGGTGTGGCAGACAGCTCTCCTAGCTGTCCTATGATACCTGGCTGAGTCTCACTCAGCCCCTCGAGTGATAAGAAAGGTGCCCTCTGTGGGTGACTCGGTAGTCACAAGCGTGATAAAAAGCTCCCCTAGCTGTCGGTTGATGACAGGTTGAGCATCACTCAGCGCGAGGGGCAGTGCCCTCTATAGGCATATTGGAAGTCACCGGTGTAGTAGACAGTTCTCTTAGCTGTCGTTCAGTGGCTGATTGCGTATCACTCAGCCCCTCATGCTGAGTGATGGCCCTGGCGCCCTCTATTGGCATCTCAAAAACCATCAGAGTGGCAGACAGCCCCCCTACCTGTCTCTTGGTGACTGGGTGAGTAGCTGGGCCAAACTGTACACCACACGGCCCCTCTCGCGGCGTAGTGATGTCAGCTAGCGTTTCGGGGGTTGCGAGAGCTTGAGCTGAGGAACCTGGACCGATTGGGCTTGGAACAGCGCCCCTGGCTGTATAACAGGAACACAGGGGACTGGAAACAGACATTTTGGCTGGGAAACCGGGACACACAGTGCTTTATATGGCTTAAATGGCTTGCCATACTGTGACACGGGGCTTGCTGAGAGCAGCTCTCCTGGCTGCGAAACAGATGCTGGGACCCGCGAGGTCTGGTTAGGGTGCATACATCTGGGTGGCTAATGCGCGGTAATGTCTGGCAGTTCTACGAGCCTGACACGGCGTGCGGCGCTCATAAACGCTATGGTGAGGATGGTATCGTTGAGACCCGACCGCTCTGCGAGCTGAATAAACTCAGAAACAAAGTCCTTGAACGGTGGGTCTCTGCGTACGAGTGCAAAATGTCTCTCCGAAATCGTCATACTGATAGATGCAAAAAACTGAGTGAACCCTTTTCCTTCCTTTAAAAATCACTGTGCTGAACTCAAACTATTGCGACCGTTCGTTCTATTACAAAGAGAGTAAGGCGTGCGAGTTCTAGTGCTAACAGTGTTTAATAAAGGATCAAAGTCAGGATAACAGAGATAGATTGCCGGCAGACAACGTTATAGTAGACACAGACAGAGACGGGGTCGAGAAACAAAGCAAAGGGTCACAATACTGATAAACAGAGTCCTTGGGGAGAGACAGAGGGAAGGTAGACAGACAGTAGTCGTTAACAGATAATCCAATGGGGAGAACAGTGAAATACTTGGAACATGAATGAATTTAAAACAAAACAAACAAACTGTACAAACATACAGACACTTCCGGGTTTTATACACACAAATCTAGGTCAGTGGGTGGCAACAAACAATGAAACACCTAGACAACCAACGAGTGGGAGGAGACATGAGTTCATTGATGAGAGTCCCTGAATGAAAACAGACATAAAAAACAAATAGTCTGCTGGGTGCTGGAGTGCCATCCAGTGGCCTGAGCTGGCACCTCCAGCTGACCGTGACACTAGGGGTGCTTTTTAACTGAAATACCATCATTTTAAATATTCAGTCCTGAAAATAAAGGTTCAAAAAGTTTCCACAGTTTTTGCCACATACATTTTTGGTTCTCCAAAGAACGTATAGAACCATAGATGCCAAAAGAGAACATGTTTTGCAGTTCCGAAAAAATAAAGTTTGAACAAAAATGAAAATAAATATTAAGACCTTATTAATTTAGTGTGGAAATAAAATAATTGGTCATGGGACTGTGTTTGGTTGTTTAGGAAAATGTTGTGGTGAGTATCTGTGCTGTCTAGTAAATAAAATCATTACAGATTCACTGTGAATCTTATTCAGGCTCAGTAAGTATATGTTGAAAATATTGGAGCCAGTAGAGAAGATTCATCCTCTCATTGATCCTGCAGTCAGACTCCCTCAGCACCGAGCTGCAGGATCTGTATTCCGGCTGCCTGTGACTGACACATCCTGCAGAAAAAAAGAGAGAGTCTGAACCCTGTCTGCGAGGCAAAGCGCTGCAGGCATTCTGCGGCTCTGGGCCTGGCTGATGAAAGACGATGAGTAGATTTAGAGAGCGCTGACAACACCACAGCAGGACTGGAAAACAGTAACCAATAGCTACAGCACAACTCTGAGGTTTCTTGGCAAACAGGTTGCGCTGATGGGGCGATCTTCAAAAGCTCCACGACCCACAATGGAGGCGTTGTTGCCTTTGGCCATTTTTGGTGCCTTTTAGTCTGAACTAGAGTGAACAGAGTTTAACACTTCTTTTTGGTCTCGTATGTGATGAAACCTAGGAGCAAATTGACACACAGCAGTTGTTGCACTTCAGTGTGACGTTTTTCCTCACAAAACTTTTAATCAAATAACAGACACCTCACAACTAACAATACTTCACTAAAAAAAGAACATTCTGTTATTATTTACACACCTCCATTACAACCCTTAAAGTGGCTTCAGAAATATGAATGCAAAAAAAAAAGTTTGATTCAAGTTTATAAAAAGTGTGTGTGTATATATATATATATATATATATATATATATATATATATATATATGAAGAGTTTATTTGCAAAAAAAAGATAACTCAGATAACATTCATGTACTCAGATATTTTTAACAAATCTTTGTTTGTTTGTTTTTTTCATTTCAATTAATCTCAATTAAACTACAGTAAAATAATAATTACTAAAAAAACTAACTAATACAATAAAATGTATTAAAACATGGTAATACATGTTTGGTTGTTTAGGAAAATGTTGTGGTGAGTATCTGTGCTATCTAGTAAAATCATTACAGATAGTCTGGATGGTGAATAACCAGCCATAAACAAGTTCCAAAGAAATTCAAGCTGTGGATCCATATGCATAATTTTATTCATGGTCAGCAGGCAGGGTCAAAAGAACAGGCAAACAGAAACAATGGAGGCAAGGCAAAGTCGTAGTCGAGAACAAAAGCAGAGGTCGAGGCAGGCAGCAACAGATCACAGAAGACAGGACAAGGTCAAACAGTACAAAACAAACCATGGGTAAATAACACTTAGTAGAGCACGCCAGAGCAAGTCAATACTACGCCCAGATGAACAGGAGAATGGCAGTTAAATAGAATGAGTGACTGGGTGTGGTGATGAGCTGCAGCTGACAGAGATGAATACAGAATGTGAACAGGTGTGAGAGTGCAATGCATTATGGAATATGTAGTCCATTTGAGAATGAGTCCAAGGGATGTGTGGTGAATGCAGATGCCCTCTAGTGGAGCTTGAGGGAACTCATGACGGTCCTGAAGGCTCAGGGAGCATCAATGTCAGCGCGAACTATCCAACTTTTTGCGTCTGAGATCTTGGGTCTTCCAGCAGGACAATGACCCAAAAAATACTTCAAAAAGCACCCAGAAATGGATGGTAACAAAGAGCTGTTCTGAAGTGGCCAGCAATGAGACCAAGGCTGCATTCTCCGATAACGTTATCTCTTAGCATGCTACGAAGATTCAAAAGGTACACCTTAACTACAGGAATACCTTTACTATGTGTGTTCTCCGAACTATACCTTGGGATGGTGCTTAAGGTAAACCTTCTTAAGTGCGACCTTAGCAGGTGCTGTCCATTGATATCGAGGCATTGATGATCGATTGTGCACTCTTTCCTTCACAGCGGTACAGGACAAGTATTGAGAAAAAAAATTTCTTTATAATGCAGCATTTTAGAAATAGTACGAATTTCATTTATCTGGGCTCATTTAAATATGAACATGCAGAAATAAATACGTTTATGTGTTTATAATTCAGCAAGTCCGCAAGCACCCTCACGGCCATAAGTGTATTAATGTTCTCCGTATGCCGACCCACCAGCCGTATAGCGGCAACCTGTCTTATAAAACAAAATGCAACTTATTGATTGTAATTTTTTTTTTTTTTTTATTCACATCATTAAATAGATGGCATTGTTTACACTTTTATTGGGAAAACAATGTAGCGTTAAGGTGGTTTCGGAGAATGCAGCCCAGATCTAAATCCCATTGAACACCTGTGGAGAGATTGGTAAAATTGCTGTTGGGAAAAGGCGCCCTTCCAATATAAGAGACGTGGAGCAGTTTGCAAAGGAAGAGTGGTCCAAAATTCCAGGTGAGAGGTGTAAGAAGCTTACTGATGGTTATAGGAAGCAACGAATTTCAGTATTTTTTTTTCCAAAGGGTGTGCAATCATATATTAAGTTAAGGGTGCCAATAATTTTGTCCAGCCCATTTCTATAGTTTTGTGTGACATTATGTCAAATTAGCTTTTTTTTTGTTCCAATAGACACAAAGGGAATAAACATGTGTATAGCAAACGTGTTACTGCAATACTTTTTTGTGAGAAATCCTTGATTTTCTGGAAAAATGTTAGGGGTGTCAACAAATTTGGCCATGACTGTATATTATGCTTATTTTTATATGTATTTTAAAATAGGGCAATACCACATACAGTCTGTACAGTATAAAAACCACTACACCTATGTGTGTGTGTGTGTGTGTGTTTTGTTATCTTAATGAATAAGGTGCAACTGTCCTGTTATTTCCTATAATTATTTGCCAAACTTGGTCAATTCAATAAACAATGAAGATGTAAGGTCTGAATTATTTAATTCTTCCAAGAAATCATCCAAAAGGACAATAAACTCTGATCTGCCTCACCCGGCATGGGAAGGAGGAACAGATGGATATCTTGCAACCAAAGACACACAAATAAACTAATCTAAGATCTTCAAAGACGGTGAGCTCTGACCCCAGGACAGTGAACAGGC
>JAUYWG010000033.1:18702664-18713849 GCA_034779775.1 Enteromius afrohamiltoni
CTACTTCCTGTTTATATACCTGCGTGAGGTTACTTCCGGGTCCTCGTGACCTCACGTGATCCGGTGCGTGTGACACTGTCGTATTTTCCAGCATTCTTTTCTGAACGCTGTGTGCCATGTGCTTTGATTTATGTAATTTCTCTGCACCTGCTACACACTGTGTGAAAGCTCTCATCCATTAACATGGGGGCCAGAAAAAATACGCGCTGCTGACACGTGCAGTGTGAAACCTGCGTAAACTCAACGTGTTCAAGCGTCCAACTACACGCGAATAGCAAGATATATTTGCCCAAGTCGCCTCAGGTGTGAACGCACTTTTCACAAAAGAAATATACTAAATATATGTTACATCCTGCTAAAATGTTTTGGGACAACATAAAAAATATATTAAAATGGGTATTTGTTTTATTTATCTATACTTTTGACTTTTTTATTTTATTTAAAAATTAATGTAATATAATTTAATGTATTTAATTTTAATTTATTTCAGTTATGAAAAGATGTTATTTAATTTTGTAAAATTTCATTTTAATTTGAAAATATTGTTAATTTATTGTTGTTGCTAGATTGCACTGTATACTGTATCACAGTTCGCACATTTTTCCCAAATCGTGCAGCCCTAGTCACTATGTAGTGTGTTGTATATCCACAAAAAAGGGCGGAAGATATTAAGCAGACAGTCTTCTAATACTCTAAAGACTGTTTTTGGACATGTAGATGAAAAGTTACTTACTGTTAGTAATCTAAATTGGACTATCAGAATCAAATGTTACCAAAATGTATAAGAAGTTGATAGAACTTAGATAGAACAGAATCAGAAGAGCTTTAATCCCAAGTATGTTTGCACACACAAGAACTTTGACTTTATGACAGGTAAGAGCTAATTAGTGCTCTGCCTCCCTGCAGAGCATCTACCAGTGCAGAGTCCATAGGAGAGCTGCCTCCATCCTTAAAGACCCCACACACCCCCAACACGGACTTTTAAGTTCAGAAGTGTGAGAGCTAGAACATCCCGACTCAAAAATTATATACTATTTAATTATTTTCCTTCTTAATATTCATATATTTTATATGTTAGTCTTTAATATTTAATTCTTATCTTACTTTACTAACTTTTTAACTCGGCATTTGTTTGTGGACAGCAAAGAAAGAATTTCATTGTACAGAGAAATGCAATTTCTTTTGTACACATGACAATAAACGCTTTGAATCCTTGAATTGAATCCTTAAGTCCTTGATTTAGTCTGTTAGCTCTCTACAGCCACTACAGTCACCTCATCACCTCTGGACTGCATTTCCCATCATGCACCACGCACTCTCAGCTGAGAAATGAGGCACCATGCTCGTCACTCGCAGAGTTTCTTGATTTCGCTCTGCTATGCGTGGGCTCCTGGTCTACTGTGGGAGTCAGGGAAGAGGAACACGATTGTGACGCTGTGTCACTACACAAGATGGCTGTCACACCTGAGCCGCATCACAAGTGTTAAATTATTATTATTTTAAATAGATTGAAAATTAGTAAAAAAAAAAAAATAAAATAGAAGCAGAACATAGTTATAGAGGGTCAAGTCACAGTGTAGATGGGAAAGAAGTTTTTAGTCATTTCTTGAAGATGCACGAATCAAGTTATTCCACCAGCAGGGGAAAAGGTAAATGTCTGTGAAAGTGATTTTGTGCCTCTTTTGGGATGGCACTACAATCCAGTGCTCACTTACCGAATGCAAGCTGAGTGTTAAGTATCGGGACTCGGGTATGATCCATGATCCAACTGGGTTCTTGTAGGATTTTTGTATTTTCTTTCGTTTCATATTATTTTTTGTTTTGGGGTTTTATTATTTTCTGTTTTTTACTTTCAGCCTCCCTGTCATTCTGATCTTGCGCAGCTGATTGCTCTTCTTAATTATTTGTTTGGACTGAGTTATTTTTTTCCTCAACAGACTGTGTTTTGCTTTTTGACTTTTTGCCAGTGCTCTGGCTCAATAAAATCTGCTCTCAGCATCATCTGCTCTTGGGTCCTTCTGTCCACCCCTGACAGTAAGTAGCTGAAGTAGTGAATTTAGGTAAAGTGGTGTAGAGCCTGTGTTAATACTGATTAATATTGTTATTAATTAATACTGATAATTTTAGATTACCGCATTTGACACTGTTTATCATGATATTCTTGTAAAATGAGTGTGTAGTTGGGGTTCAGGGCCTAACTCCAATGAGCAAAAGTGAAGTAAAGACCTTGAACCTGAAATTTCTGCACTCATTTCTGGTCGATTCTGGTCGACCTCAATCTAAACTGTCTCAGTTACAGATGGTTCAATATGCAGCAGCCAGGTTCTTAACAGGAACTAAAGTTCCGACAAGTTACTTATATCTATCCCCCATTCTTGTTATAATACAAAAATACAGATATATTTGATTTAATGTCTGTTGTAATAAGCATGTGGCTCTCCAAGACTGATGTTGACCACCCCTGAGCTAGTGCACTTTGGGTGCTTCATAAGTCTTTACTGTAATAAGTCAAAAGAATCCTCCTTTAATTGCCCTATAATGGAAGTCTAAGATTATTATTTTATGTAAGTCTGTATTATATGGTTAAGTGCACTTGAACGTCATTTGCAGGTTGTTTGGAAAATAAACTTTGCAGGAAAGTGGTCATCCAGGAGCAGGGTGGAATTAAGTCAATAAATTAAATGTATTTCAGCTGAGTTAATAGATCCACTGAATTTATTTTTAGCGTGTAAACACTTTTCGAACTTTACAACTGCACAACTTTCTTCGCTTCTGCACACCACACTTTTCATCCTCTCTTGTCTACCATTGCCAGAAGCTCCCTTTCTCTGCTTCCTCTGCCATTTCCTTCATACTCCCCATTAATGCCAATCCAGCAGTACTGATGTCTTTCAACAGACACTGCATTGATATTCCCATAGAACCTCAACACTTGACCTTCTCTTACATTTGTATATGCTCTTAAACATATATGCAGTATGGATCATAGGTTGTTACCTATGTACTGCTTTAGAAATGTATAAATGTATAAATCTTTTTAGAATGTGTGTCATAACACTTCAAATGGCAGATGAGGATGATTATCTGTGTGTGATGTGTCAAATTATGGTATTTGACTCACACATATGTAATTGTCACACCCAGCTGGAGCTGCCAGCTAGAAACTGATTATGGCACTCCAGCTCTAGGACTCCTTTTTGTGTTTTTCCCTGTTTACCACTGTAGGACTTTTATTATGAATCTGTTGTATCCACCCACCTGTACCCGGACTTTCTATTGCATAAAGCCCCTTTTGTGTTTGCCATGTTACGGTTCATTGTACTGTCATTTCCGTGTTAGTGTTTCATTTGTGTTCTCGTTCCCTGTCATTCGGTTTGGATTATCTCCTTTGCCTTGCCCCTCGGACTCTGTTTACTCCTCGCCTGACCAATGCACGGACTTTGACTACTCTTTTGCCCTACCTCCGCCATTGTTGTTTTGCCGTCATTGACCCTGCCCGTTTGTACCCTGAGTTTGTTTAATAAACAGCTTGCACGTAAATCCGCACGCCTCTCATCTCCTCAATCGTGACAGTAATATGAGTTCGAAGACTTTTTATTTATTTTATATTTTTTAATCGGCCCTTGCTGTCCCATGAAAGTATGTATAAAAGAAAGTATACTTATTTGAAACAGAAATCATACTTACCCCAAAATTTTAAATGTTAGTGCACATTTTTCAAAATAATAATAAATGTTATAATTTAATATGAACTGTTTTCAACATGGATTCTTGAGCTAGAAATTAGCATATTAGAATAATTTCTGAAGAATCATGTGACCTTGAAAACTTTTTTTCATTAATTTAATTCATTCAGGTTTAGCCTTGGAAAAATTAATAATTGAGAATGGGTTAAAATGGTGTAGCAGTGACAAAAAATTATAATAATGATAATGTCAGATGAGAGAAATGCGTTAAATGAATTTGATGGCATTGAACATATTTAATTAGTTATATTGCTTAAATATAATAACAGCAAACTACCAATTCAATGAAAACAGAATTCCACAAATCCAAAGGAATTATTAAATATGCATAGCTTACGTAGATGTTAATATTTGCTTGGATGCAGTCATTACATTAGTTGACTGTATTTAACATATGTTTAAGTTTAAAACCTGATACGTGCAAAAAAACAACTTAATTAATACTTAATGAGATCACACAGTTTAGGCAAAACTGTATCAACAGTATTTCTCATACTTATTCTAATTGAGCAACCCAAGTATGAGCAGCAGTAAATCATGTTGGACTTAGCTGACACCACTAATGAATGATTTAAAGAAAGACTATTGGGAGCTGATGCAGAGGAACTGGTTCTGTCTGTTTAGTTGACTACAGGTCATGACTTGTGGTGTGCTGACATCAATATTTGATGTAAACCACAGAGTCAGTGGCATAAATGTCAGCACACATGCCCCTCTGAGGAAGATATTTCACATTTCCAGGCCTCTGCGAGTACGAGAAAGGCAGTAGGTTTCGCCTTGTACTCTGAGAAATTGGTAATACTGAAACTTCTTTATCGACGGTGCACTTCACATCAAAGCGTACTTGATTCTGCATGCTTTTGAAATGTCAATTTGATTTGATCCAAGTACTGCTACCTCTCCAGTTATTTTATCTTAGGAATGGAAAACAAGATTCACAGGTGGACCGTGATTATAGAGAAACCAGATTTATGTTCAAAGCGCTTTTGTCGCGTCTGAATCTGCAGTATTCAATAAGAAATAGATATCTAGATACTCTAAGCTGTGTGTTCTTGAGATAAAATATTGCTATGGAGAATGCAGGTAATCTCTTGAAGTGCTGTATTTCAGCAATGTGTTTCATCTGCCTTCCCACTTATTTTCCTTCAGTGATTTGCTGTGCACAATATACTCTGATTTCACAGCAAAGAAAACTCTCTCCATGACTCCGGTGGCACCGGTGCCTTATAAAATATTTATATCAATTTCTGGGTTGCTTTTGTTGGCCAGTATTCTGACAACATAAGGACACTGTGAAGGGTTAGTTCACCCAAAATGTCAGATCTGTCATTATTTATTCATCATTGTGTCATTCTGAACCCATGTGGCTTGCTTTCCTTTAGAGGAGCACGTTTTGCTCACAATTCCACATATTCAAACTGTGGTTCGTCTGGTTACAAGACAAATGAAAAACATGAGGGTGTAACAGCAGAACTCGCAAGTTGTGATGCTGTTCATTTTCTCCATAGGGACCTAGGAGTGTAAACCTTTCAGCACATGCCTACCATGAGCTAACAGATTGTTAAAAGGGATTAGCTCACCCAAAAATGAAAATACAGTCATGATTTACATCAATTTGATTCAAACCTGTATGAGTTTCTATCTTCTGCTGAACATAAAAGACATTTTGAAGAATGTTGGTGAACAAACAATTGCTGGTAGCTATTGATAAGGGAACATATATACGAAGTCATACAAATCCCTTCATCATCTACTCACCCTCATTTTTGGGGTGAATAACTGAAAGAAAGGATCCCAGACTTACACACAGATAGCAAACTGCATTTTAGATAGATCTGTCCAAATGCTCCAAAACAAGAACGAGCGTGAGCTTTATACTGTGGCTTTAAAAGCAGAGGGTGATTAGAGACGCACAGACCATAATCCATTTCACAACCCAGGCCAAATATCACAGAGCATGTAGAAAGAGCTAAGTCAGGGTGACATGAACCCATCGTTACAACTGTAGAAGGAAATCAATTTACTCCATCGCTATAAATATCTCCCTCTCTCTTTATCCCTTTTTGTGCTGATGTAGCCAATACTGAAGCTACTGCTTAAAAGTATGGGGTTTTATCTTTGAGGCAAAGCTGAATTCGTTACACCTTTACAAAGTGTAAAGGCTTTGTCCTTTTATAGAAAAGGGGTGGAGAGCATCAGCTCATTTTCATTTAAAGAAAAACATATGAAAACAGCGTGTTTTTTCACTTCCGCTCAAAAAAGGGTGTTTACAGCACTGAACAATTTGTGTCTTATATTCTTATATAGTCTTATATTACATTTCTTAAACGTATATATATATATATGTAAATGTTACATCAGACCTCCAAATGATATTGTATAATTCATGACAGATATTCTTTCTTCCTTTTCTTTTTTAGCAAATAAAGCTCCCAATTCTTCAGTATGTAACACATGGATTCGAATCCCAGGGATTTCATGAACTGATAAAATGCATGTACTGAATGCAATGTCCCTTCGGATGAAAGAATCTGCCAAAAGCATAAAGATAGATGAAGACTATTGGAATAAAAGCATGTGAATACAGTGTAAAATTATGCATGCCAAAAAATAGCAATGAAGCTTTTTTTCACAATACAAACAGCTTCTACTCACTACCCAAAAAATAAGAGTTACTTGCAATCTGGTCTCATAAAAATATGTATCTCTGTGCACTTTTTTTGGGCAGCTTGCTATTTTTTGTCACTTTAAAACATTGTACATATAGTTTGGTAATAGTAAGCAGCGTATACTGTTAGGATCACAATTTTTTTTCTCTCATATACACACATATGGGCTCAAACACACACTCTCTTCAACTAAACTTGGCACACTGAGCATTGCATCATGTCTTTGCTGAGATCTCTTGGTCTCTAATCCAAATCTCACTCAGGGTTTGCAGAGTGGCAGCACCCTCAGGAACTAAAGGGTTATTTGATCTTGTTCTTTCTCAAATAACCCAGAGCAAATTTATATGTATACTGTAGGAGTTCATCTTAAGAGCCTCTGTCAAAAGCAGAGAATGAATGTTTGAATACAAATCAGCATCTTTTAAAAGATGAGACCATCGCTTGAGTATTTACCTAATAAAACTGACAGGAGGATGATTGCCACAAAATCATGACAGACAGGAGTCCGTCCGTCTCTGTCAAAGTTTGGAAGGTTTTTGCTCAAGGGGCACATAGTTTGGCTGTAAAAGAGAAAGCATCAGCATGTTGTGTGCATCTGTGAGTTCTGAGTCACACTTGTGACGTGGAGCGCTGATGATCATAGGTCGTGACAATACGCACGCGACAACCAAAGAGCTGTTATATGACACAGCTGAATGCCAACAGATTAATAACGCAGATGTGATCTCAGATGGAAGACCTTGCGGCCGCAGTTTGTAGAGATGTGTGACTAACTTTAGACCTTGTGTGCTTAAAATAGATATAAATGCATTATAAATACATGCAACTAATATAGAACAAACAGTAATAGTTAGTTTAAAATATTTATGTCCTCAGACTTGATGAGGCGCTATAATTGAGAGCTGTTGTGGAGGAGATTTTAAGTGAAAAATAGGTTACTTTTCTGTCGCTTCTAAACCCAGATTTATGATATGTCTTCAGAAGACTTGGATCGTCACATACAAACTGCATTTATGGCATTTTCCTGTTGATTTTTTGCAGTTTTTGAGCCGTTATTCTTTCAAATATGTGTGTTTTTTCATAGGAAGATGTGCTTAATATTTGGTGGTATCAATTTTACAAATAATTATAAAGAAACAGCAACACACTGAATTAAACATAAAATTGTGAAGGAGAAAGATTGAAAGTATGTTCTGGTGATGGTGAGTAAAATAAATAAATGAAGTATACCTTTAAAAATCATCTTAAATATAAGACATCACAATGCCTTAGACCAATAAAATATCTTAACAGAACTGAGTGGATAAAAATAATAAATTTGTGGTACACTGAAAAAAAAATATTGGTGTAAAAATGATTAGAAATTTCGAATAAATCCCATAATTAGAATCAAGGATCAGCAAGTAACTCGCTGAATTAAACATGAAAGACTTGTACACACTCCAATAACCTTTGTTTTATTCAACTTTGGAAAATAAATTTTTCAGTGTAAACTGTTCCATTGGGGCTAATTCTTACACATGAATTATAATTAATAGCTGCTGCATTGTGAACACATTTAGCAGTCTCTGTCAATAATTTAGTTTTGGCACAAGCTGAAAGACGTTGCGTTCTTTTTTTTTGAAGCTTTGGAGAGTAGACTGTGTGAATACTAAGCTTACAGCAGCCACCTGGTTCAGAGAGCAAGAGAGAAACTCGAATGTGTTTTCCAATCTGGGTGGAGTCGCAGCAGAGGTGGCAGCCGCCCGCTGCGTGCGTCTAAACGAACACAGAAACTGTCACCAAACCTGTGACCCGAGCCGACCCACGCAGTATTACTGCCAGCAACAGGCCATTAAGCCTCTGCCTCTGAAGACACATAGGAGGAAGACAATGGCCACATATAAACTAGGTGTGAGAAAAAAAACAACAGAGACAATAACGTCAGATGTTTATACAGTGGCCCCTAAAAATAATTGGAAACTTACACCCTGCAGTTCACCCTCAGCCTCATAGATTTGTCGTAGATTTGTATTTCTCCTCAATAACTCCCTCAATATTTCCCATAGTATATATCAAACCTATTTGATTGTTGATCATTCGCTTTTAATCTAAAAACCGGGAGTGCATCTCATTGGCATTCATTTACCGGTTAGCTTGTCTTTTGTGTCTTCCCTCGCGTTACACTCGCGGATATTATTGTTTTCTATTATTGTCTCCTTTTATTTTTTTAACGCTCAGTTTAATTTATTGTTCGCTCCATTTCATTTCTCGTTTCGCTCCATTTTTCACAAGTTTATCAACCAACAGTGGTAAGTGATAATCCATCACGGTGAGTATGGCTTCTCCTTCTCTTGTTGTTTGCACGTCATGCCACATCTCTCTCTGTCGTATATATAGTTAGGCTGACAGAGAAGATCCTAGAACTAGAGACACACATACAAGCTTAAACTGAGGACAGTCAGAATGTGAGGGCTGTAGATAAGGCATCATGTACATTGTTCGGTTTCGGCAGTGCCGCGCACAGCAGGGCAAATGGGTGACTGTGAGACGGCATAGTCGCGGGTCAAAAAATGCTCTTCCGTACTGACCAGAACATCAAACAGGTTCTCCCCACTGGTTGCACCCACTGGGAAACCTGATGAAAGAGCTCTAGTAATTGGCAATTCTGTTGTACGGTACGTGAAAATAGAGACACCAGCCACCATAGGCCAATGTGTTCCAGGAGCAAAAGATTCTTTCACCTAGATATTACACTATAGAGAGTGTGTCTTTTCCCCGAACTAGAAAATACAGAAAAGCTGTTTATAATACAGAGAAACACATTATTAAGCTTGGATGATTGATTACTAATTATCAGGGGCCTCATGTATCAACAGATTTCATGCTCACGTTGGATTTACTAACGATGACATCAACGTGAGAATGTGAGCTGGTCTGCGCCAACTCCATGTCTGGCATACATGTAATTCTTGTGTGTGTTTGTTTTATTTCCGTTGCCGACTCCTAGAGGCAATTGTGTTAAATTACTATTAGTATTAGTGAGAGCCACCAATTAAAACTCATTAATAGCTCCCATCATGCATTGCAACGTAAATAAATTGAGCAGAATTGTCTTTCTTTTCTTCTTCTTTTTTTATAGCAATATTGTCCGTATTTCGCAGAAGGCAGGCTTTATAGTATAACTCGTTTGAAGTTATGGTGCTGCATGTAACATTATCTAGGGAAACATGTAAGAAAATCCCCTGTGATGTTTGTACTGGCTACTGTATACAGGCCATCAGGGCACCACACAGACTTTATTAAAGAGTTTGCTGATAACTGAGTTAGTACTGGCTGCAGATAAAGTCTTAATTGTATTATCATTCTTTCCTTTATTTATCTCAATTCCTTCAGTAGCATAGAAAAACTTTATGACACAACAATTATTTATTGTTTAAAATTAACGAATCAACATGTACTTTCCACAAAATCACAGCAGTAATGACTTCATGCAATATTTTACTTCCAAGATTAATATTATTAGAGATAAAATAGAAACTGCACAGCCAGCAGCTACAGTATTGCATCAGATATATCCCCTAAGGAAAAATTCCACACATTCTCTACCATAGGAGAGGAAGAATTGTATAAACTTGTTAAATCATCTAAACCAACAACATGTACTGTATGTTTGACCAAATTCCATCTAAACTATTAAAAGAGCTGCTTCCAGAAGTCATAGATACTATTTTGTCTAGTAATAATTCATCATTGTCATTAGGATATGTCCCCAAAGCCTTCAGACTGGCTGTTATTAAGCCTCTGGTTAAATAAAACGAAACTTGACCCCAAAGATCTAGTTAATTACAGACCAATCTCAAATCTCCCTTTTCTGTTGAAGATACTAGATAAGGTAATGTGAATCAGTGCCAGACATCTTTAAGATCCAAAAGCAGGCTTTATTGTAACAGTGTCAAACAGGCAATGATCAGATACCAGGTAACAGGAGCAACAGAGACAATACAAGGCAGAGTCAGAGTCCAGGCAAGAGTTCAGGGTCACAGGCAGAATTCAGAAACGAGAGTCCAGGCAAAGGTCGAGATGTCCAGGAAAGGTTCAGAGTCAAAGGCAGTCCAATAATAAACACAAGATCAATCCGAAATCACAAAGACAAACGATTGAAATTGTTGCCGTGGCAGAACAAAACTTTGTGTCTAACCAGCGTAATGCTGGCACTTAAATAGCAGTTAGAATGAGTGACACCTGTCGAGGTTCAGGGAGGTGTTCGGGTGAAATGGGTCCGTGCGGGAAACTAATACTCCAGGGAAGGTTCCCGCTGATGCCGGTCAGAGAGAGCCACAGAAATCTGATTTACAACAGGTAATATCCTCACAACTATATTCCTTCTTAGAGAAAAATGGTTTCTGTAAGGACTTCCAGTCAGGATTTAGACCATATCATACTGAGACTGCTCTATTAGAGTTCATGGATAAATGACCTGCTTCTATTGTCTGATCATGGTTGTGATCTATCAATTAGTGCTATTGGATCTCAGCGCTACGTTCGACCACAACATTCTCTTTAATAGACTAGAAAACTGTTGGCATTAGTGAAAGAGCCTTAGCATGGTTCAAGTCATACTTATCTGACCGCTATCAGTTTGTAGCAGTGAATGAGGACGTATCATCACAAGTGCACTATGGAGTACCTCAAGGCTCAGTACTAGGGCCGTTACTTTTTACACTTTACATGTTACCATTGGGAGATATTATCAGGAGACATGGTGTTAGCTTTCACTGTTATGCTGAT
>JAUYWG010000033.1:18713949-18727639 GCA_034779775.1 Enteromius afrohamiltoni
ATTGGATGACAAGTAACTTCTTACTGTTAAATTCTGACAAAACAGAGGTATTAATTATCGGACCTAAAAAACCCACAAATCTATAATACTGTCTAACACTTGATGGCTGCTCTGTCAGTTCTTCTTCATCAGTTAGGAACCTAGGTGTGCTAGGTTTGATAGCAATCTTTCATTTGAAAGCCATGTTTCAAGCATCTGTAAAACTGTGGGTTTTTTTGCTTAAAATGGGCATGGCCATTTGTAAATTATATGTAATTATATTTAGCTGTATAAAACAGTTCGTTTTGCTGCTTAATATTTAAAACAGGTGTGTTTTAACATGCTATTTTAAAGTATTATATTAATTAACACACTGGTTAGTAATGCAAACAGTTTTAACGATACTGCACGTGTTATTCTCCTCGTAGGCCTAAGAGCTAATGACCTGGAATTCTCACCCATAGGCTTACATTTGCGTTGAAGAAAAAGATGGATTTTTTTATTTTTATTTTTAATAAATAATATAGGGGGGGGGGGGCAATTAAAAGGTTTAGATTCACCTGATCCAGAATTAACTTCACTTTTTAAAACCTTTTAAAATTAACCAAATGTTGTCAGGGTGGTTTAACTTGACATGAATCATCTTCAGAACCAAAACGTAAGGTAAGGAACGTTATCTCAGCAGAACACAAGGGTTAAATTGGCCGAGAAGCAGTTATTGGCTGAAACTGCAGTTAATTGAGGCTCTCTGCATCTGCTCAGCGCACTGTTTATTCAACGCGACATTCTAGGCAGGCCAGAAAAAGCCACGGCAATATAATTTACAAGCGTGACTCGCATCAAGCTCGAGTAAGTGACGTAGATGAAGCTCAGTCAATCCGCGCGCTTCTCCAGCGTAGCCAAACCGCGCGCGCCTGACTCTCTATATTAATCCGGTAAAGCGCCGCTGTCCGTTCAGCACCACTGACTGTGTGAAGAGAATTAAAGCGCTGTCAGTCGGCATTTAACACCAGAAATCGCTCTTCGTTTGGAAAGCTACTTGTTTGCGAGTGATTTTGCTTAAGTGACAGGCATTTAAATGCGTTTGACGCGTCTGTGAGTAGGACTTCAACAGTTTGTTTAACATACTCACTGAGAGGAGCATTCGGTTTGTACTGGAAAAAGCTTTGGATTTCCAGGCTAACTACAGCTAATCTGTGTTGTTTCGGTTTTGTGTTTGATGTGAGTTATTTTTATTAGCGCAACGTCGTGGAGCTACACGCATTTCTATTTAAATAACAAACTCAAAACGTTTTTTTTTTTTTTTTGAAGATCTGATTTTATTGTGGAATCTACGCTAAACGTCTTTTTACTCTGAGTTTACTCAAGTTTTATGCGTTTTTAAGAGACAAAAAGTCGTAATGACAGCTCTTTTTGTGGCACTGCTGTTTTTATACGCGTCAGGGAGCGGGAAAGTGGCTGGCGCGAGCGGCGCGAAGGGAAACCGCTTCGTGTGCACCGCCGTGCCAGCGGGCACCGATTTCAGTTGCCCGGTGGAAACGACCAACCGGGTCCAAAGCACAAGTCCGCAGGAGGAAGAGCTGCGGAATACTATCATTCAGCTTCGAGAGACCATCCTGCAGCAGAAGGAAACTATCGTCAGTCAGCAGGGCACCATCAAAGAGCTCAACTCCAAACTCGCGCGCTGCGAGGCGGACGTCAAGTCGCGGGGCAGCGCGCGCAGGAAGGATTATAGTAAAAACACGATGGGCGATCTGCCGCGTGACCCCACAGAGACTGTGGAGCAGCTGGGCAAGACCATGCAGAGCCTCAAAGACCGCCTGGAGAACCTGGAGGTGAGAGTTTATGATGATGAGTGATCATGGGCACTTAAGAGCCATTTGTGATGCTTTTAAGGAAAATGGGGCTCTAATGATCCGAGAAATTTGCTTATTAGTGATGCTTGATTAATGCCTGTCAAAACAAGGTCTTATGAGCCATGTTACGTGGAAGGAGTGACTTTTTCTGTTTGAATTCACGATTTGAATTAATATTAATAATGAGCTTTGTAGTGAGCGGATACAGATTCGCCCATTGTTTTAAAGATACGACAGTACAAGGAACTTTGCACTTTTACAGTGGAAATGATACAGTGCGTTATTAAAATGTTCTTCAAACTGGGAAAGAGTCTTGTTTTTTTTAATAACTATAAGATTCTGGGGTACCCAAAATGGTTATTCTACGGCTTCGATGCACACACCCCATTTTGGATCCGTGTTTTAGTTGAAATTGCCACTATGTGTGTGTGTGTATATATATATATATATATGTATATATATATATATGTACTATTATAAAAACAATTACTTATCCATAAATACTTGCAGGTAACCCTAAACCAAACCGGACTTGTAATTGTAGTTAAGTAATAATACACAGTACTTGTATGTATAATTGTACTTTTAACAAGTGTAACCTATAATATCACTGTTGACCCACCCTTCCTCATAAACCTGTTTCTAATGTAACATTCTTCACACCTCAATATACATTTTGTAGTACAACACTGAATACAATGCTGTATGTACATTGTATCTACAATGAAAAGATGACCTTCAGTTACAACCAAGAGATATTTCTACTTGATTTAACCCATAAAAAATTGTCTGTTTGGTATAAATTAATAAAATTAGGTTGGGTTAATGATCTTAAATTGTATTTTTGACTTGAATAAATATTTAAATGTTACATACATCTAAATCTAATAAAATTTTAAATATGAGTACATCGTAGTTGAAGACACCTAATATAAAGTGGGACCCCCTTAATGCTTTCAACATTCATTTTAACTGTCAGCGGTTCATTATGAACAATTTCTGGCTATAATAGCATGAGGCAGATTAATATTTGATGTCTTTTGTTCTGCAGCAGCAGCTGCGTGCCAACACATCAGGTGGGATGTTTCCCAACGAGCTGAGAGACCTGCTAAAGCGTCGACTGACTGACCTGGAGAGCCAGTTGCTGACCAGAGTCGCTGAGCTGGAGGAGGAAAAGAGCCAGTTGTACAACGAGACCACCGCTCACCGGCAGCGCACCGAGAACACCCTCAACTCACTGCTGGAGAGGATCACAGAGCTGGAGAAAAGTACGGCTGCTATCGGACATGAATTATTCAATCAGTCGTGTCAAATGAGATAGAATCCATCATTTTTTCTTACTGATGTGGTGCCCTACCAGTTCAAAACATTTCTTTTTACCTGCTGTCCCCAGTATGGGATAGGTAGACTAGTCAAAGGCGTTTCTCACTCAATGTAAGCACCATACACACTTTGAACTCCGCATGAAACCATTGCAGAAAGCGCCACCGAAGGGCAACGAGCTGGTAAAGAAAGCAAGCTTGAGACATACACACACTTGCAGCGAAAATATGTATTTGTGCTTGGAAAAAAGTCCTGCCGATTGTTTTGATATATCCCAGAACAAAAGCAGTCCTTGAGGGGAAAGCATACTAAACAAACATTTCATGACAGCAAACAAAGGAGGAGAACGTATTGAAAAGAAAGCAATAAAACAAAAATCAAATAAATAATTTAAGAAATATTGTTTGACACTTTGGATTTGGAAAAAGTTTTTAATGCTCTTGAAAGACATCTTTGTTCTCACCAATCAAGGATGCATTTACTTGATAAAAAATACAGTAATATTGTGAAAAATTATTTCATTTTAAAATAACTTATTCTTGTAATGTCAAAGCTGAATTTTCAGGATCATTACTCCAGTCTTCAGTGTCACGTGTTCCTTCAGAAATCACTCTAACATGATTCAATGATCAATTTTTGAAAACATCTGTTCCACGGTCCTGTGGAAAAGCACCATAAGTTTTTTTCAGGTTTTAAAAAAAAACCTTTAGGTGAATTATAGATTTTTTAGCATAAATGTCTTAACTGTCCTACCTGAGCTCGTAACGAAAATGTACTGTAGCTGTGGGCATCCCCTGCAGTTTCCAACTGAAGCGTTTTGCAATCGTTTTCATACATAGTTATGATTACAACTCCATATGTTTCACTTTATGGAAAAAAACAAGCTTTCTCTGTAGTTTAGCTAGAATACAATTGGACTTAAAATGTGGAATCCTTGGGTATGATTTCTGTTAAATACAAAGCTAAAACGAGATGCTTGCGATTGCGCTCGCTTATATGTCTTGTTTGACTGGTTGTTGATAAGTAAAACCCATCCGTTCCAATTTATGGCCCGTCAACTGGTCACAAAATGTACATGACATATGTTATGAGATCAGATTTCTACTATTATTTTTATTTAATTTTATGCTTTCTTAAATAAATCAAAATACTATGAATATATATATATATATCTTACTAAATTTAAACTTAAATTTTAAATGGTAACATAAACATGGGTAAATTTACAACAAAGATGGAGCAGTCATGGCAAAGGCAGGCATTGCGTCCATCATGCAGATTGCTTGTAAATCATTGGCTGCACTTTGAAAGGTCATTGTTGAAACTTTAAACGCTTGACCAGCGCTCAACACAGCATCAGGGGAAACCTTTAGCTAACGCTTCACTGAATAAACTTCAATGCACTGTGCCGATGTAATGCTGAAAGATGAAACAAAGGTATCACTGTGACAGAATGAGTTGGCTGTGGCAGATTGAATTTTGTGTGAGAGTGTCTGCATGTAAATGAGCTTGCTATTTACAATCATTTGTTTGCTTTTACCGCTCCTTTTGGCCTTTTTTGATATGGGATTTATTCAGGCCCCATCTGTAAGCACTGGATGTCATATCGTCCTGAACTCAGATCCGTGTTAGCACAAATCGGGCCCCTTTTGCAAAGCAACTAATTAACAGCTAAGCATCAGCAGCGGCTACATCTTTATTTCATCTTACATAGCCCCGGCATGTCATTTCATATTAGAACAATTACACGAGCCTGCATGGATCGCTCATTTCATTAATTGAACCTGAAAGCCTTACTTAGATTCAATTTGCCTAAATCAAATTAACACAATCTAACGTCAGCAGTTTGCATCTTCCCGTCCTTCAATGCAAACCTCTCACTCGATTCTCTTCACAGGTAACAGTGCGTTCAAATCTCCAGAGGACTTTAAGGTGTCTCTGCCTCTGCGCACCAACTACCTGTATGGCCGCATCAAGAAGAGCTTGCCAGAGATGTACGCCTTCACCGTGTGTATGTGGCTCAAGTCCAGCGCCAGTCCTGGAATCGGAACCCCGTTCTCTTACGGCGTCCCGGGACAAGCCAATGAGATTGTGCTGATAGAGTGGGGAAACAGCCCCATGGAGCTGCTCGTCAACGATAAGGTGAGCCTTTATGAGATACAGCAAAACTATTAATGTTTTTGTTCACTGAACAATCTCATTAAATTAATAATTGCTTTGTTGACAGTAATGCAAACCTGGCATTATGTCATAGGTGTCTTTTGTCTTAAAAATAGCACTAAGTGTGATGTACAGAAAAATATGACAGTTCATTTTAAATGTTCCCCAAAGGTTTCTGAAATAAACGGTTTTCACAGGATGGTTTTACACAAAGGGGCTTGAAGGTCAAATACTAGTTAAGCTGCCATGTGGTGTGATATTTTACATTTCATAAAAAATACAGTTAACAGCATGTATTGTATCAAATATATAATTATTGTGCAGTTTCCATTAACTTATGATAAGTGACAGGTCATATGGAATATTTGTACTTTTAAAAATGATTTTGTCACAGCTCAGGAGAGCTACTGTGCTCACACACACAAAAATGCAATGTTTGCCATACATGCAACACAAAAATAAAACATGTTTTACCACACATGGCTTAGAGACGTGTAAAATTTTAAAAATGTTCACTTGCAGAATAAAAAAACCTGGATGATTTTCTCACTCCCATGTCATCCAAGATGTTCATGTCTTTCTATTTCTATTTCTTTTCTCTGTAATATATAAAAAAAAATCATATTTCAACCACAAATGCTTGTCTTACACTAGTTTTGCAATGCAAAGTTTTTCATCTGTGTACTTCAGTTCAAAAAGATAGGGTAGTGTGAAAACACCATCTCATTTCACCCCCAACTTAAATCATCTCACTTCATTGTTTTGATTTTGTAAAGGGTTTTGACTTTGCACATTTTGTGTTTAAACACTGGGTCAGTACTTCTGCCGAGGTCAGGCTAGTGCAGGACAAGCTGGGAGCCCTTTGAAGCTGCACTGAAACTCCAATTTGGACATTCAACCCACTACAACCATTGAGGTTTATTATATAGAGAAAATGGTTTCCTCAAAAAACTTAATTTATTTTCCACTGATTGAAAAAAAGACATGAACATCTTGAATGGCGTGGTGGTGAGTTAACCCTCTGGAGTCTGAGGTGATTTTGGGGTCCCTGAGATGTTTGGACATGCTCTGATATTTGTGATTATTTCAACTACTTATAACATACTATTGACCAACACATAATTGTTTTTGTATACAGCAGAAACTGTGCTACAATAATATGTGACCAGGATGGATGTACATGTTTGCATTTTTTAGAAAAAAATATTATGCGTGAGAATAGCCATGAATATTCAGGATTATCACCTGAAAAGACGAAGACCCCTCCCCTAATAGGCCATTAGTGAAACTGACAGGTAAGGCAGGTAGAAAGAATGGGAGGAGATTGAAAAAACTGTTTTTTTATTATTATTATTATTTGTTTGTTTTATTTACAACACAGTATAATTAAAATATACACAATAAACACATTTTGAGCACAGAGCTACAGAGATGTGAACAGACTTTGAGCGGAGAGAACAAAGAAAAATCGTGCCCAAAAAAAAAGACATTTAGTAGACATTTAACAGATTCAAATGGTATATAACACTTACTTGTGTGACCAAAATCAACAGATCTATATTAGTGTCTTTTACACTGATAAGAAAAAAAAGACCCAAATCACCCCGGCGTGACGGCCGACCTCAGAGGGTCAATTATCAGGAAATTTGTACTCTGGAAGTGAACTAATCCTTGAACTGCATCTACAGTGGCTGACAGGAGGCACATCACATGAGCTCCACTGTCTTCACTCGCACTTTTAATTAACAAACAAAAGTTAGTTGATTAGCTTTCAGAGGCTTTTGTTGCACAAGTCCCTCAATGATTTCAAAGTTTAGTATAAAAGCACACATAAATGAATTAAATATGTCCTTCATGACTTTAAATCGAGAATATGACACCGAGCTGCTTTTCTTTGGGGAAAATTAGCTTCCAATATATCATCCGTAAATGAGGTTAGCATGTCTCAGTAACCATGGATGCTGTATCTCCGGATCATTGTGGAGGATATTGCGCCATGACTTGGTTTTCTGTTGAGTGTAACCTGAGGGTCTTGAGAGAGCAAGAGATGGGAAAAGAACGAATGAGCTCTGCTGCCCTGCTAGTTTCCCTGATACCTCACTCAGGAAGTGTCAGTTTGCCATCTTGCTTATTGAGGGAGGCATCTTACCCTGCAGCCCTGCACAACATGCATTATACATGTACAGTGTGTGTGTGCTCATGTGTGTGTGCTAGTGTGTATGTCAAGCTGGAAAGAACAAGAAAGTGACGAGGATCGTGAGAGACGCAGACATGCTGAATGTGATTACCTGTCGAGTGTGTCTTCAGTGATTTTTCCCACTCCAGTGAATGCATCACACCTCACTGCTTCGTTACTTCTGTCTGAATGTTGTGTTTTTATACTTTCTGCATACTGCTAAACTTAAGTGCATTAAAGACCTACTCTCAAGATGCAGTAGCTGTCAAACTCAATGTGTGTCTAGCTTGGAGATTAACTACATAAACTATTTGAAAGTTTGTGAGGTGTCAGTTACAACTTTATAGAGGGCAGTTTATGTTATGATGATTAAGCTGCGCACTAGACGTCGAGCGTGCAAAATTTCTACAGCGGTCAAGCAAGACGCCAAACATAACACAGCTGCACAACACTTTTCTGCAACGCTGTATTCTAAACCCTAAAAGGTCACATGATGACATGAAGTTAAATTGATTTGACAGTCAGAGTTAAACTGGTTAATCTAGAATGCAGAAAAATTCCTATCTCCTCCAATGGCGTCCAAAACGTTGCGAAAAGGCAAACATGTTGAGGGATTTTGATGTAAGAGGACAATAGGATTTTTTTTTTACTGTAGGAAGCTTTATTATGGATTATGGACTCATATTTTGGTTAGAAGCTGTCTATTGACTGTTTTCAGTATGTGCGGCTTACACAAAAGTCATTTCCAAACCAAGCAGCTTACTGTTGGTCAACACACGTGACTAACATTGCAAAATCTCTATGAGGAAGTGTTTCATCATTGCATAAAATAGCGTAAAATCCCAAATTACAATTGAAATAACTGCATTTTGCCAGGTTCTTTCACATATGATTAGCAATCACTCTGGTCGGCAGGAGACAGCAGTCCAGTGACGCGGGCTCAAATACGTTATGGTTCTCCGTATCAACAAGCGCAAGCCCAGACAGTTTATGTGAGATGCATTGGCTCACCGCTTAGCCAGCAATGACTCAAAAGTCCAGTTATTTAAAGTATACTATAATTCCCTAGATGTAAACTATAATGTACTTGTTGTTTTATTAATGAACCCACTTATACAGGGAGATATCGAGTTGACGTCTCCTATCTCTCATTTCTCCTATTTTCATCTGCGTTCTCTTGTCTTTTCCCGCCCCTACTAATACCTGATCGTACTTCACCAAGCACCCAATTACATTGGCAGGCGTAACAGTTTAGGTTATACCTCAGCACATTTTTATACTGTACCTTTTGACTTTATATAATTTTAAACACAATTTTAACTAACATTTAAATACGAAATATGCACCCTGTTGTAGCAGGGCTCATAGACTTGAATGTAAGGAAGAAATTGAGTCATATCAAGGGATCGAGGCTGGACTCTTTTGACATGGCCAACCACCTAGTACTATGAGTAAAAGAAAAAGAAAAATGTATTATCTCACAATTCAGACTTTTTTTCTCAAAACAGCATGATACAAACTCACAATTCTGATTATTTTTTCCTCAGACTTTTGTGTTATAATCAGAATTTTGGAGTAATACATTTCGAATAAAAAAGTGAAACAGTCAGAATTGCTTGATTTAAACTCACAATTCAGAGTTTATACCTCACAATTCTGAGAAAAAATGTCAGAATTGTGACTTTGTATCACGCAAATTTGAGAAAAAAAGAATTGCAACTTCATATCACAAAATTGTCAGATAGAAAGTAAGAATTACAAGATATAAAATCACAATTCTGCAGTATCATGCTTTTTTTTCTCTTTGCTTTGACTTTTTTCCTCAAAATTGCGTGATACATACTCGCAATCCTGACTTTTCAATTGCATGTTAATAAATTGCGAGATATAATGTCGCAATTACATTATATCCCGCAATTTATTAACTTGCAATTGAAAAGTCAGAATTGCGAGTATGTATCACGCAATTTTGAGGAAAAAAGTCACTATAAGATTTTTTTTTAATTTTTTATTCAGTGGGCAAAATGGGCTTCCAAAAAGAACAGCCTTAGCAACCACATAACAGCTAAAACTCCTTAGCATTGTGACAGCAACTAGCACACTTGCACTTTTTCCTCAGCAAATCTAGTTATATTCAGGATTATGTCTGTAGGGACACAATGGAGGAAAGCGGCATACATCTCCTGAATAATTACTGTGAAAGCAGTTGCTTCTTCTTAAATATGCACTTTTTTAGCATTAGTTTCCTCAGTAATAACCCCCTACGGTTTGGCCCTTTCTGTCACAGGTAGCTCAGCTTCCTCTCTCCGTGAGTGACGGCCGCTGGCATCACATCTGCATCACCTGGACAACCAGAGATGGCTTCTGGGAGGCCTATCAGGATGGAGAGAGATTAGGGACTGGAGAGAACTTGGCCCCCTGGCACCCAATTAAACCTGGAGGAGTCATTATCCTGGGCCAAGAACAGGTGAGCAAGAGGACGTAAAAGAGCTGATCCCTCATGAGAAAGACATGCAATGATAATAAGAAGTCTTCACACGCAATGATTAGAAGACGTCAGCTCTCAGCAGCACTTGTGAGCTCTGGGACTTCTTGAGAGAAATATTCGATCTGACATAGATAGCACAAAATCCACGTGACACATAATCTGCTGGTCACCAAGACTGAGCTAGTCTGATCATTGAATGCATTTACACTGCTTAACAGTGCATGAAAAAGCACAATCTGTGACCTAAATTGCCAGAAGTGCTAAAATAATAGCTGTTAGCTGGGTCAAGCACAGTCGCATTTGTGTATATAGCAGGAAAATATAACAGGGTTACTGTTGTGCTATTCATCAATTATGAAAAAAATTCAATTTCAGCTGTAAAGCAGCTCTGCAGAAGATAATAGTGTCATTATTCAGTTCCGTGTTGATTCAATTCAGTTCAATAAGTGTCGATGCTGCAAAGTTAGTGTCAGCTGCGTTCAGATTGGCTTCTCATCTGATAGTGTCAGTGCAGTAAAAGCAATAATCCTGCTGAATATTAATTGTCTTTTAAACCCCTGGGCCATTCCTGCTGTGCAGTAAAATCTGAGCGGAACTCTTTTAAAAATTAATATGCTTGTGTTGTAAGCTACATATTTATTTACTGAAGTACTCCATAAAATATAGCTTCCAATATGTGGTGTTTCATAGTGATGGCATAGAATGACCATTTTGGGCTTCCCAAAGAACTTAACAATAAACACTTTTCTTTTCTTCTTTAGTGTGAAGAACATTCTAATAATCCTTCAGAACCTTTAGTGCAGTGGATGTTGAAGGTTCTTCATGGAACCGTCAGTGCCAACAAAGGACTTTAATTTAAATTAATTGCTTGGGACTGACAGTTGTCTTACAGTATATGCAAAGTTCATTTTGATGTTTGATATGTTGACATTATCATACACATTTCTGTTTTATTTTTACTAAGCAAATGGATTATTTTAGAACTAATATGCCAAAACATCACAGAATTCATCAACTTTATTAGTAATGCTTTTACTGCTTTTGGCAGTGCACACAGTGTATGAATTTTAATCAGTTCCCTGAGGATTGAACCTACGTCCTTGGCATTACTATTCTCATACTCTACTAGTTGAGCTACAAAAACTAAAAAATGAAGTTATTTTGTATTTTTTTTTTCTTCACTGCCAACAAAAATAGTCCCACTATGACCTAAAGCATAAGGTGTTGGGTGCCGCCAAGAAATGCACAGACCTGTTTTAAAAACTGAAATTTAGAAAAAAAGAAAATGTAATGTGAATATACAAGACCTTATTGTCAGCATTTAAAGCATGGGTTAGGGTTGCATTCCCTACCCTGCACCACTGGGTTACTGTTTATGAATTATTATCAGTCCAAACTGGGTTATATCAAGTCAGCTTCCTTACCCAGCAGCCTCAATCCATGGACTGACTGATGCTGAGCTGACTGGCATTAGAGGAATGTCGGATGTCTGTAGAATCACACCGAATGGGTTTTTATTCAGACAGCTAGCTACAAAGTATGTAGACAGATTAACTAACTTCAGGTCTCCCATGCAGGGGATTTTAGTGTAGTCTCCTGTGAGCTTCCATCAGTTAGTATTAGAAGGTTACATACTATAGCAGACAGCAAGGCGGCTCATTAGAGTTTGGATCAGAGCAGAGTCCCAGTTTGCTGAGGTTTTAAAAACACTGATAGTCAAAGATTTTAGAAATTTGTTAAGCTGCATACTGTATTTTCAAAATCAGCTGGTAGTACAGTTTGTGCATTGCCTGAACAATTTGTTATTTAATAAACCTTTCCTGAAAGTGAAATTAGGAGGATCTTGCTTTCAACAACAAGGGTTCAACATAGGACTATGATCAAATTAAAATGCTGTCTTGTGAGAGGGTTCTCAAAAACACATTGTCTGAATGTGTGTGACTTTACATGCAGCGCTTCAAATTTGCAGTGCTCTTAAGATTTGAAAGCAATGAAATGAACAGTGATGCAAAACAAATGGATAGAACTTTATTTCTTTCTTGTGCAGCAAATCAGCACATTAGAGTGATTTCTGAAGGATCATGTGACACTGAATACTGGAGCAATGATGCAATAAAATTCAGCTTTGCATCACAGGAACACGTGCAAATAGAAAACAGTTCATTAGAATTGTAATATTTTTTCATAATATTACTCTTTATACTGTGTCCCTAGTAATAGTGACGTGTGCTGTTATTCCACAGGACATCGTAGGAGGAAGATTTGATGCCACTCAAGCCTTTGTAGGAGAGTTAAGCCACTTCAACATGTGGGACAGAGTCCTGCGTCCTATAGACATCTCTGCTATGGCCAACTGCTCAGCCTACATGCCTGGCAACGTGGTGCCGTGGGTCGATGCCAACGTGGAGGTATTTGGTGGTGCCACAAAAGCAGCACTGGAGATTTGCGAAGACCGTCTCTTTGATTCCTAAGGACACGTCTGTCAGATTGGAAGCATTCTCATTGTCGAGGTAACCCACGTCCCAATACCGCTCTGGGAACTTACAAAGACGGTTCAAAAGAAACACGCGTTTACACGATTTCACATGAAGGATTATTTCGTCCTCTATTCTGCTTTATGTTTGTTGAGACTTTGCCATCGGCCTGACCAATAACTTAAATGACTGTGATTAATTAGAAGACAAAAAAATATATATATCAGTCTGCACTTTCAAGGTCAAAATAGAGTATTTGAGGCTCTGGCTGAAGCAAAACATTCCTGTTGATATTATATATGCTTTTCTCTGTGTTGCGTCCTTCAAAAACTTCTTCTCTTCACAATCTCATGGGTATTTTAAGAACTGCAGTAATAGACGGATATTTTTGCCATTTTCGCTTTGAGCTTTTGTCATGTTGTATATATGCCGATGGCCATCAAACTCCTGAAAAAAAATGTAACTGCATAGTTTGAACATAACCTTTGTTAAAAATGAATGAATGAGCTAGACTGTGACGTTGCACATATGGAAAGGCATTCAGACAGAAGTGTCTTCATGGCTATGATCCAGAGATTAGTGGAGGGAACATTCGCATTTTAAAAAATCTTCTTTAATATCGCTGTCCCTCACCAGCTGCCGTCTCGAGCAGATCTGACATCCAAAAAACCTTAAAGTAGCAAAGCTGCCAAGGACTGACCCGCGGCTGCTCCCAGGAGAGAGTCTGGCTGCAGTGGTTCCCCCCGTTAAGATAGTTTGATTTCATTCGGTTTGTGAATCCCAAAGTGTGATGTGTTTGAAACGTTTGTGAAGGATTTCGACATGAACAGATCATGGCGCTATGAGATTAACTGTGAGAATTAACTGGGGTAATGTGTGCTATACTTTTTTAATAATGTTTTATTGAAAAAAAAATTGGGTTGAGGTGAAACTGAAGTGCTGATAGGCACTAATGAGGTTGACAGCGTTTGCACTTGTTTAAGCGCAACGTCAGGAGGTTTGATTTATGTTGACAGTTTGATGCCACAAATGCATGAATCTCACAAAACCTGCCAAGGTCATATTTCCCTCCAAAACCAAAAGAGAAATATATTTTGCATAAAAACGTAAAGCCTATTTTTAATCCCATTTTTGCATTGTGCAAATACAAGTTTTTGTTTGCATAATATATGTTTGTGTACTTTGTATATTTATTATGTATATATAAAGACACACACATGCAGACTATTTAAAT
>JAUYWG010000033.1:18727739-18748341 GCA_034779775.1 Enteromius afrohamiltoni
TGTGTACTTTGTATATTTATTATGTATATATAAAGACACACACATGCAGCCTATTTAAATATATATATATATATATATATATATATATATAATATTTAATATTTATATGAATAAAATGTATATAACAAATAAATATATTTAAAATATAAACAACATAATTTTCTGAAATATATACACGCATGTGTGTGTATTTATATATACATAATAAATACACACACACACACACACATATATATATATATATATTATGTAAACAAAAACTTTTATTTTAGGTGCGATTAATCACGATTAATCGTTTAGCAGCATTAATTGTAACATTATTTTAAATTAAATCAAATTAAGCATATTTGCCATTAGGTTTGTGTAGATTCTCATAAGTGTAATGCAAATAATATATTTTTTATTTATTTATTTATATTTTTTATTGTTAAGTGTTTAAGGTTGTCCTGATAGTACTGCCTTCATTGCTTTTTTACGTAAATATTACTTTACTGTAATTTTCTTGAAATAAAAACAGTATTACAGTAATTACAATAATGAGAATCAAACTTGAGCACTCAAGACACACTCAGGTAAAAACCTAAACTTGGGGAATGTGCTTATTATGACAAAAATAATACCAAAAAAATAAATAAAGGTCCTAAAAATCAGACTCGGAGATGTTTTCATAAGATTCACTTGTGTACTTTCTGATTTTATTTGTGCTTGATCTATTTAGACGACTTCAAAACCGTACATTTGTGTTGAAGTAGAGCAGTGCAATATATATATATGGAACACTTTATGTAAATGTGGTCCTTGGCGTCGTTTCAGTGTTTTCACGTTTAAAAGCATCGCTGGGCTTGTTGCGCTTACTCCGTCTCACTGTGTTACATGGATGTTTTCATTTCATCTTTCAACTTGTTGTGCACAAAGGCCAGATCAAAGTCTGTGAAATTTACTGTGGTGCAGCGTTCTTACACAGTAGACACTAATAATGCATTAGTGTGTTTCCCTCGTTGACACGTGTTCGTATTTGGGCTACAAGAGCTCTCCCGCTCGACTGAAATGCACTGGAATGAGACAAAGCTCTTTTGAATACTCAGTTTCTTTCATTTGAATGTAATCTACTGCTATTTTGTGTCATAAATGTGCTTAGAGGAACAAAAATCTTGTATGTAAATGCATTTTGCATCTGTTATGCTGCCTTCAGGTCCTGTTGAAATCATCATATGTTAAACTATACAATGTCGTAGCCACCAATGGGAAGCTGAATGAAAAGAAGCATGGTGAAACCATGTCATTCTGACCAAATCATAATTATGATTAAACTTGATGGATTTGAAGGCAGCATTAGGTCAAAATGTTTACTTGTTTATAATCTGACCTGATTTTGTTCAGAATGTAACATTATATTTTTGTCCGAAATGAATGGCCTTTTCTGAGCACCGACTGTGCTTTCTGGGTTTTTCAAGGATTCAACCCTTAATGTAAGACCACGGCGTGAAATGGCAAGAGCAAGGAAAATAATAGACAAAAAAAATGGGTTTAATGTGAATTCTCTCTTTCCTCATATACAGAGCAACCTGGGGATGTTGTTCAGCATGGGGGAACGGTTGAATGTCCTTCTTCACCCAATAAATGATTCTAAAAACCACACATCAGAGTTCTGCCTCTGGGAATTTTTGAGTCTTTTACCGCTGATACACAGTTTCTTTGGAGTTCACTCTCTTCGTTAACGGTAAACAGGATTTCTGTTTATCTGCAGTGTGCTCTCTATCAACTAAACCATATATATATATATATATATACACACATACATACATATAGGATTGGAAAGATTCTTTATCTCTATTATACTCAGCAAATACTCCATTTGTTTGAAAAACAGTAATATCTTGAAATACCGTTTCAATTAAAACTGTATGTTTTTTTACATATAATTTATTCCTGTGATCCAAAGCTGAATTTTCAAAAAGATAGCATTTATTTGAAATAGAATTTATATTATAAACTTTTACATTGATTTAATGCAGCATTGCTGTAAAAAAGTGTTTCAAAATCAGTTTTTTTTTTTTAAATTAAATGAAAATTTTTTAAATTAAATATATCACATTTTCTGTGGCTTAGCCAGAAACTAACAAATACTATCTAATGAATCATTGCTCTCATAATATCCATAAGTAAATAAAAATGTCTTTGTTTCAGAAATGGAACAAAAAAAAAATCCATGTCTACATGCCTTACCTGACAGTCTGAGCTCATAATTAATTGTCTACTCGTTTTATTATCGTTATGAGTAGGGCTTGAAACTAGGGCGATATGGTTGAACTCTAACAAGGTCAACTGGACACATCAAAGCAATGTTGCTTTCAGTTCATAATATTACAAATATCAGACTATTCACAACTGTAGATGCTGCCCTGCTGTGTCTTCTTTTCCCCCTGTTGTATTTCGTCTGCAATGGGAGCCTTTGAGAACCCTTCAATCATTTTATTGAGACTTGTAAAGTCTGGCATAGTCCATTTATCTTTAGAAATACATTTTAAAAAACAGATAAATCTTATAACCTTCCAGGTTTTTGTCCTAAATCACGTACCTGATCTCAAACTGCCATGTCTCTTTGACAATCAGCTCAGCCATAGGTGTTGTGGATAAAACCTCATACGAAAGGTTGTGGGTTCGAAACCCTTTCTATTCTGCACCTCTGATGCCCTTGAACTCCAAGCTTTGCAACTGGCAGAGTGAAACACAACTGGAACGACCTGTAATGAAATTGTCTTGTAGACCGTGTCTCTATTCTGGACATGTCTAGACTCTGCTTGTTATCTGACGCATCACTTCTCAGATCACACAGAAGATGGGTTTTCTGGGAAGGCATTGTGTTGATTTTCTTCTCATAATGGAAGCATGATGCTGTGCTGTTTTGTTTGCGTCCACAGAAGCCTTGAATAGACGTAAATGGCAGTTTTTTCCGGTCCTCTGTTTTGGATCAAATTGCTTCCAGCATCTGCAAAATCCTCGTTCTGGCAAGATGCCAGGTGGAAATGAAAAAATCTGCGGATTATGAGCAGAGCAATGTAGGTCGTGCCTTTCCGGGGCTCTGTTTTAATTTGCACTCTCTGGGTTGTCACTGGCGTTAATTCATGGGTTTCCTTTTCCCAGGACGTCACATTGTAATTGCTATAGTGCTTTAGCTATGGCAGAATTACACATACAATAAAACGAAAAAACAGGAGGAGGATACTGATGAAGCCCGGTGAGTATCTGACAGCGCTATTGTTGGGTTAAGCTGCAGCCGCCCCTTAGGAAAAGAAACATCACAAATGAGATGGTTTATATTAGCTGTTTTTCTCCCATAAAAGATGTTAAATTGAGAATCTTATTAATGCTTGCATCTCATTAATCACAGAAATTTCTCATGAGTAAACAACCCCATTAATCACACATTACTGAGAAGTGTCTCCTTCAGTGTTACAGAAGAGGTCTTGAGAGTTTCTCAAACTGTGTAAATACTAACTAGTTAAAGAAGAAGCATTAGGTTTATACTTCATTTTATTGTGCTTGTAGTGTACTTTACATCTTAAAAGCATTTTTTTAACTGTAATTGTAGACAATACAATATTAATTAAAAGTAAAAACACTTATAACAGTTTTTTTTTTCTTAATTTTCTTAATTCTTAATTTAATATTATGAAGTTGCAAATTTGTAATTATTACAGATGGAATGCATGGAATACAAGTTTAAATTAAGAAAAATAGAGGGCGTGACTTGTTTTCTCTAATACGAATTGATTGGATCATCAGGGAAGGCATGTCATTTTAGAGGAGAAGAGCATTTTTAGATCTGGATTAAAGTTTATGAAGGCAAACTAACTGTGTGCATTTACTTGCACGGATCAATTGTTCACCACAAAAATAGCAACGTGAGTTAATAAAATAAATATAGTCAATTTTGATTTTATGCCAACTTTAAAGTATAGTATACTTTAAAGCTTAGGCTATGTGTGTGTGGGGCGTTTGTTTTGGTTGGTTTTAAATATCAACATTGGCTTCAAGTAATCGTATACCCTGAATTTAATTACTAAGAAACTACAAGTAACACTGAATTAAACTGTAAATGTTGTAAAGACCATAAAAATATTTTCTTGCCAGACATTTTGCAATAATCTGTCTGTCAGAGACAAATCAAAAACAATCTTTGCTTCCTTTTATTTTTTTATTTAAAAAAAAAAGTATTTTTACAATATATATTTTGGTGTAAATTGTAAGTCCTTTCTTAAGCACTACTTAAGTGTCCAGAAAACACTCTAAAGTTGATCTAACTGCATCCAAAGGGATAGTTCACCTAAAAATAGTGGACAGATGTATTTTTTTGGTCTTCAAAAGCTCTACCCACCATGTACTTCTATTATAAAGCTTTGAAGAGCCAGGACATGTTTTAATATAACTCCAATTGTATTCATCTGAAAGAAGAGTGTCATATATACCTAGGACTCTAAAACTCTTTTTTTTTTTTTGGCGTGTATAAAATATGCGTTTTTTTGCATGCATATGGTACAAAATTTTTATATGATGCACAGTTTACATAACTACGCTAACAAGTCAGAAAACATTGCATTCAGTTCTCACTAAAGCATATTATTTAAAAGTATATTTTTTCTAAACAAATACAGTTTTTTTTTTTCAATATGCAAAAGTCTATTTCTTTTTCACAAGGGTCTATTAAATAAATACTTAAATAAGTAAAACGATTTTATATCTATGACTAACCTAAACCACAAAGCACATGGATCTGTGATTAAAACAATGCTAAATAAAACATGATACTGGGCACATATGGTGAGGTTAAAAATGTGAAACTACAGCCTTATTTCAAACACTGTAAAAACCATGGCCATGGTTTTAATTATAATTCCCCTTCATTATGCATTCCCTAAGTGGGACTTTACAGCGCGGAGAAGTTCTCGCTGTTGCCTAGAGGTTGTGTTGAAGCTGAGAGTAGCCGAGTATGAACTAGTAATTAGCACACACAGTTCTGTATCCATTTGGAAAAGGGCAAGTTTCACAGTTGTGGGGGCAAATTAAAATGCCACCGTTTCGGTTCTGCCCTCAGACAAAGATCTGTGAGTGAAAATCTGGCCAGCTAACATGTGTTTCTCTGTAATTACAGTCAGGGAGAATGTGGAGCAGGAGGATGACCTCTTCCAGGCACACGGAGTCTCCGCTCAACAATCCTGTTCCATGAAAAACTACTCACAAAAGCCCTTTCAGCTTAACAACTCTCATTAAATTATGAAACCTGAATGTCATATCCTCCCTTCCGCACAAGCCCTTCTTCACAGCCCATGAAGCGCTCTTGCTCATCCCTTCTTCGGTAACCAGCGTTTCCAAAAAACGTCATCTTTTTTTTTATTTCCCTTCCTTAAATAATTCATGTTTTTGAAGTTTGTTGCTTACCCAAGGTGTTCTGTTTAAAACAGCTTGTCTGGTTACTATTCTGTTTCATGTTCAAATCACCCTCAGAACATCAAGTTAACCCAATTTAGATTTAGTTCGGATATATAACAGTTCTGGTCTAAAAAAAACATGACTGGGTCAATTTTCACAGCAAAATCAAGACCAAATAATGCAAATGAATGGAAATGAAGCTTGTTTTAGCACCATCAGATTCTCATTTTAAAACTATATATTTTAAAATAAAAATGATAAATAGCATACTGTAATATATATATAATGTAATGCATATTTGTTTATCTGTTTGTAGCTTTTTGCAAAATGCCAAAAATCTGCATAAATCTTTGTGAAAAATTGTGAAAATTAAATTCAATGTATTCAGGTAAAAAGTATAAACATGCTTAGTTAAAAAAGCAATATTTAGATAAAATGTATGAGATTAAAACAAATTAGATTTATGATAAACATAGAAACCTGTTATTGTGCATTTAAAACATTATTATAAAATAAAATTATAATATTTTTACAGAAATAATCTAAATATTTAATCCAAATAGATGGAAATACCATATATAACATGAGCGTGTGTCGTAACAGAGGCTCCCGTACCGCCTCCTCCAGATCACCAGAGAGAACCTTCACCGGAATATTAATCGGTATTCGGACTCCAATTCCCACAACGCCTCTTACCAGGGACTGAGCGCACACCTGCACTTCATCCCCGCACACACACACACACACACACATAAAAGTCTTGATTTGCCACGACTGTCATTTTTGTGCAATATGTATTTACATTATGTACATGCATGGTTGTGTATTTATATATGCATAGTAAATATAGACAATGTACATGCATATATTATGTAGATATATTACGTAAACCTTTATTTTGGATGCAATTAATCGTTTCACAGCACTAATTATTTTATAAATAAAATAAGTTACCACCTGTAGATTAGGTGACAAAAAACATCACAACTTGTATAATGTATGAAATTTCATAGAGTCTTTGTGCTTTCGTCACAGCCGCATGCTACAGTCAGCTGTCACAAGAGCTCATTTCCACAAATAGCACACAGCTAAAAGTATCATAGTCCATTTTGATAAAAACTGACATTAATCCTGATTGCCGGATGTGGAATCCGGCCGCTGTGTGAGAACTAATCAGAAATGATCGTGGATATATAAGGATATTTACTTGGATTACCGATCCCCGCGAGGATTGAGGTGTTTGTGCTTAGATGAAGCGCTGCTGCGTTTGACCTGTGCCCTCCACGTGTTTAAAGCCTCTCCGCCGTTGACATTTCACCAACATCAGACTCTCATCAAAAAGCAAAGCCTGCTGATGCAAAAACACTTTGCGTTAATGTCAACACTCTCAAAGCTGCTCAAACGAATGTGATCTGCCCTAAAATCAGCTTGTCATTGTCACGCTGCCACTGGTTACTGATTAGATGATAAAATAATTTGAGAATTTCACTGTTCTCTGCATAGAATCAGTATAGTGTAATACTCTAATATAGTGTAATACTAATACTGTAGTACAATATTACATCAGATTTCTTGCCAAGAAACGCCAAATAAACACAAGCTCATGCTGGCTGCACGATGTGGCCTTGATGAGTGAAAGACATTTGTTTCATAACTTCACTGAAAAAGCATCTTTATAAAGCCACTTCTTTCTCACAAGTGAATTAGATTTCTGAATCTCTATTGATGTGAAAAATGAGAAGACGTGTACTCTAAAATACACTATTAATGCTTATTGACTCGAACAAAGGCAAAATAAAAATAACTCTTGATTGTTAGTGCATGCTGGCCTCAGGCTCCACCGAAAACATAGCTCTGGCTATGTGATGTGGGCATTCGGAGTTCAAACGAATTTAAATCGAGCTCAGATGTAGTAAATATTTAAAGCACTATACTGTTGCAACAGTAACAAAGAAAAGCCTGCTGAAGGTGACTTTCGTGTAGGGATGAATATCAATGCACACGTTGACCTAACATGAGTACCTGCTTTGTACAGCCGAAACGTTTTACTTTGTTCGTAATGCAGCGGCATTTTCAGATCATCGGTTTGTATACATAGTCGGGTTAAAATACTCAACACCTGTACAAACTACAATATAATTTACATGAAAACTAAGGAAGTGTTTGAGCTGATTATTACACCAGAATAAGAGTATAGTTCCAAGCCAAATCCTTCACTTTCCATCGATCTTAGTGCACGATGTAGCTATAGAAGTGTCGAGTTTTACTCTTTGGTCATTTTTAGAGCGAGATGCTAATGGTCTAATCAGATTCAATGTTCTATGCTAGGATACAGCTAGTGCTGAATGGATTGAAAAATGGTGAAACTTAACTGTTAAACTTTAGAGGAGTTGGATAATGAGCCTTTTTTTAAAGTGGCATGTTCCTTTATAGGAATATGAGCCTTGCTCATTGTAGTACCCTAGCTGTCCATGGACAGTCAGAAAGCTTTCAGATCGCATCAAAAATATCTTGTTCTGGAGATGACTGAAGTTCTTACAAGTTTGGAAGGATATGAGGGTGAGTAATTAATGTATATAAGTTCATACAAGCACACGTCTCTTCAGTGGTTCTAGTTGTATATATACACATGGGATGTTCAAAATTCTGAAATATTTATTCGTTGAGATTTGTGATTTAAATCTCTGATATTTGAGTGTGGACTTTCAGAGTTCACAGTATATATAAATATATTGCAGCTCTTTGCATCAGTTGTGCTGTGAATGAGGCTCTCTTGGCTTTTGAAGCTGAGCCTCTGATCAAAAGCAAAGCCATTTCAGAAGCTAAGTGAATGCGTTTGTCCATATACGTCCTCTATAGAAGCAACAGCAAGCCAGTATGTTCCAGACGGCTCCAGGTCAACAGGATTGATGGTGCCATGTGTTCTTCATACGAGGGCTCAAGGGGGAGGTCAGTGACAGGTGCTGTTTTCTTCTGACACTCATTGATCTGTCCCTCTTGGTGTCTGATGAATGATCAGTGTGTCAGAAACCCGAGACAATATGAAGTTTCAAGGTCACCTTGGGAAACGCTTCTCACTTCAACTGTTTCTCAACTTTGCTTGTGGAGAATCCATTGAGAGACTCCACTGAAGCTGTTGTTGTGAACATGAACCATGTTAAACAAACCAAAATAAACCTTGACACAAATTCCCTTGTCGAAAAACCCTAAAGGAATGCTGAGGAAATGCTGATCTGATTTTTGGAAGAGCTTGACTGAGAAAAGTTGGATGCTGTTCAGAAAATAAGGCAAATTTTGTTTTTATTTCTGACTAAACTCACTGTTACCAATACTGCTGTTTTTTGTTTTGTTTTTTTGTTCTGTGGGGGAAGTAATCATCCATATCCAGGTTATATATAGCAAGCTTCCATATTCAGCATATATATATTGTGTGTGTGAAAGAGAGAGAGAGAGTGCAGGTGTAGTATGTATAGTATAGAATGAGAACTGGGTGTAGAAGCTTATTTCCACCAGAGTAAATCTGAGGGAAAGAATTTTGAGATATAACTCTCAACTGCGAGAAAAGGCAATTAAATCTTTATTCATCAATTAACAATTTACAGAGGCGTTGCAATTAGGTTGTAAAGTGTATTATATTTTCAACATGCTTAAAAGGCTTATTGATTAATAATAATTTTAAAAAAGTGTATTAATTGCATTAACTGAAATAGAACATATATTTTGGTTTATTTTTCTACTGATTCATTATTTTTAATTTTTTTTTCAGATATCCAGCCATGTGTACTTGATTCAACAAGAGAAATCTTGATTAGCCCTGCGCCAACAGGTTGCAAATTACGGTAGAAATCCTATTAATTTTTTTTACACTTTTTTTCTCCTTGAACATAAATAATTGAGGTTTGTTAGTCGAGAGTTCAAGGCAGAAATTGCCAATCGATGCTTGTGAAGAGCAGATCTGACCTCAGAAGCCCATGGAGTATCCTGTGAGCCTGGCTCATGGATCAATCACCTGGCACCGCGATAAGACATAAGTTAGTTTGAGACTCTATCTGGGCCCTTCTACTCAGGAAAAATATTTTCAAACAACTTCTCAGCACAGGTGAAGTTATTCCTACATGCTTCTGTAGCCCTGTGACTATAAATCTAGACATGAAACATCAATCCAAATCCTTTCCCTTCCTCGCTTTGGCATTCTGTTGTACCCCTCTGCGCTCCCCTGTGGCAGCGTGTTTGTAGATTGAGAATCAGGAAAGAACTGGCTTTGGAACTGGCCTTCGTCTCGACAGCCAATCAGCACGCAGACCAATGATCTCATTTCGTCTTGTATTTCTGCTCTAGTTGCAGCATTCCCTCCAGAGAGTTCCAGTCCCAGGAAACACACTGAAATACAATTCACATACACACGCACACACACGAAGGCGGACAGAGAGATCAAATGCGAAAACATGAGGCTGCGCATGCAAAAGCAGTCTATTGGTTAATTTAGTCAAACTGTGAATTGTGTTTGTGGACGGGGTTTGCAAGCAGAAACACCTGCAGCGTTGTTCGCTCCCTTCTGCTCCGCACACCTGCACTTCACTGATTTCACCTCCGACTGAATGACACCTTCTGTGCTACAAGGAGAATATTTCATAACACATCAAAATCAAACATTAAAGGCAAGAATCCTTTTCAAATTCTGACATCCTCACATCACTTCTATGACAAAGCCATGTGCGTTTCATCTCCTGATGTCTTTTCAGACATGAGTAATTTTATGAGTAATAAGCGCAAATTTTTCTGACCATATTACAGAGATATAATCAAAAATTTGACTTTGGCTTAGCTGTTTAAGTTTATAATTAAAGCCTGAGACACGATTTTTGTCTGTTCCAGATGAAAGATCCCAGATGAAAGATCGTGAATGTGTTGCGAATTCTGAGATTATGGCTCCTAATCATTGGTCCTATGTCATATAGTTTGCTGCTATGACCCACATTTACTGACCAGCCAATAAAAATACAACATGAAATCAACGCGACATCGCGCTAAAAAATACACTTACCTCAAGCTCACATAGAAAGCTTAAGTTTGGGTGAGTAAAGGCAAAACATACACAATATAGTACCTTCAATGACCTGTAGATTATGTTATCGCTTCTTTTGTAGCAGAAACCAAGTACTGCAGAAAGTATTTTGAAGATCCAAACCTTATTGTACCCCACTGTATGAAGAAACAGAAAGGAAATAAATTAATTAATGCTGTCAAATGATTAAGCGCAATTAATCACATCTAAAATACAAGTTATATATATGTATATATATGTGTGTGTGTGTGTTTGTACTGTGTATATTAATGATGGATATATAAATACACAAACATGCATGTATATACTTGAGAAAATGTTATGTTTATATATTAATTACATTTATATATAATACAAATTATATGAATATAAATATATACATATAAATATTTTCAAAATATGTGTGCATTTATATACATAATAAATATACACACATATATTACGTAAACAAAAATGTTTATTTTCTATGTGATTAATCGTTTGATGGTACTAAAGAAATGTGATTTAATTAATTTATTTAATTTTTCAGAACACTGTCTTCTTCCCATAGTGCACCCTGCTACAATACACATGTACCTAGCCTTCACCTACAGTATCTAAAAGAAAGCATCAGTTTCATCAGTCTTCCATTGCTTCAGGGTCTAGTTCTGATACTCACATGCATGTTATCCGCTACCTGTAGTGGACAGTGATCATCATGTGCACTCTGACCCGTCAACACAGCCCCGTACGCAGAAAAATTACTACATAATGCTATATGACACCTTTTTTTCATGCCCAGCATTTTTCAGCAGCACTTGTGTGATCAGATGCTAGCTTACGTGCATCACTGCATCACTCACAGGACACTATAAGACCCAGTCATCTAGCCATCACTATCTGGGCCTTGTCGGCGTCACAGATGTTTTTCTTCTTTCCAGCACATGAAAGAAGCACATCAAGATCTGACTGTTCACTTGCTGACTAATATTATATCCACCATTGAGAGTTTTAGAAACACCCTCAGAGCAGCATTATTGTTTTTTGACGCAAAGCTAATACAATACTAATCATAGTGTACATTAATCACAATCATAAATGTGCTTTTTCAAAATGAAAATATAAAAAACTTTGCAGGATTTATCATCCTCACAGCTATATTCAGAAGACAGAATGCATTGTGTCATGGTTTAGAATGTATTGGTAATTATAAATTCTATACTAACCTCTACCATAATATAAAATAATATTTTGAGCGCCGTGTTATTACTAGACGCAATAATGTATAACCTATGTGACATATTATGAAGAAAATATTATTTCCTGGGGCCCTACTGAACATGTTTAGTTTGTGAACATGTCCTGAAGACTAACTGCTTGAGTGGAGATGAAATCTAATACCTAGATATTATTATAAGTGGTTTTCAGGCATTACTTAATGCTGCATTCATAAGTTATTATTCATATGACTGCAGAGTTGCGCCTGTGGCAGCTCTATGGATCATTTGTCACATCTAATGAATTAATGCTTTGTGTTTGGACCCCAGACCTCTAAAGCACGCATGAGATTGTGAAACTTTCGTAATTCTGAGAAATAATACTGGAGTTATTGTACATTGGTATGACATTCTTGCATTTTTCTCCTTTCTAAACATATCTGTTTTGCATATATACAATCAGTCTGTCTCCACAGCTCACATTTCTGCTTTCAGGCTAAATTGAATCAAATAAAGATGTGACCCGGCTTATCAAATTGTTGCTACACATGTTTTTAGACAACTGTTTTTAGAAAATTGTACACATGAATCCAGGGGCGGATCTAGAAAATGATTCATGGGGTGGCAAGCGGGCGGCATTAAAATTATGAGGGGTGGCAACAGTGCAGAAAGCATCCTTCCATGGTTTTTGTAGATTCAAGGAACACTATTCTTATTCGGTGTATACACTAGGGTGCACATTTTTACATTGTCCTATTAAAAATAAAATGTGTGATTGACTTGAACCTGATATCTGGATTGGAAAGTTCAATCCAGATATAACTTTTAAAAGTTAATTTAAATGAGATGGTACGGTATATTTAACTTCCTGTAGCGAGTTTAAGTCTATGCCAAGCTTTGCAAAGCATGACAAACAATGCAGACTGCATATGGATACAATGACTCAGTGGATTAAGTCAAAAACACATAATAATTATACAGAAACAGAAATACCAGCAATACATCAATTAAATCACCAACAAATATCTTCAAAATGAATAAAAAAAATCACAGTATTTAGCGCTCAAAATGCAATAATTTTAGTCCAAGTAAACCCTAACCCTAACCCTAAGTCCAAGTATCTCTTCTTATAAGATAATAAACAAAATTTCTCACAAGCAATTTTTTGAAAGGGACACAAATACAGTCAAATTGTACTTATAAAGATATGTAAAAACTGTGGAAGACTTTGCTTCTATCATTACTGTAGCATGGAGACTTTTTAAAGTTTTTCTCGGGATTAATGAAAAGGCAGATTTTTTCTTCAAAACTATTGCAATGTTTGTTATGTTATTTAGTCGAGTCGCTCTTTCTCTCTCTGCCATGACGATCTCGTAGGCTGCATTGAACTAAAAACTCTGGTTCCCGAGAAAAGAAATACAACCCCTCCCACACTGAAAGCTGATTGGCTTATTTTTCTTAGTCGACCAATCAAGATGCTCTCTGTCTAGCACGCTCTATGAACACGCACACACACACAGTTCATGTACACACGGTCTGTCTCTCTCTCTCGCTCCTTCACTATGCAAACATTAATGTCTTGCTGTGATTTGTTTTTGGGTTACAGATAACCATTGTTTTGCATTTTATAACAAGGCAAAGTCAGTTTTTGAGGTGTCTGGTTAGTTGTGATGTCATTACGTGCCAAAAGCTTGGGTAATACTGTTGAATATTAATTAAGTCATTCTGTTGTTGCTAGGAAACCTTCCTGGTCCATCCGGTCATGTAACCTAATTAAAACTGATTAAATTTTAGCAAATCAGTGGGGTGCATGTCATGTGATCGAATTCATATTCATGAGCCGCACATTTACCTTAGCATAAGATTTATAGTACAATGGATTTTTACGAGCAAATAAAAAATCAACATTACCTTTTCCAGGTAAGCTATCAGGTAACAGTGCAATATTACTGTCTAAAAATGATATGAAATATTCCATGTGACATGGGTTTGATATTTTGTAGTAGTATTGTAGTTTCTAATCTATCTGTTCTAATATAATCTAATATGGTTTTATTAATAGTGCAGTGAAATATTGGGGGGGGTATGTGTATAATGACATGGGTATGACATAGGTATTACAATATGTAGGTGTTTTATGAGGACATTTTCAGTGTCGCTGTAATTCAAAAGGCTTAAAAAACATTCTAAATGGTGTTTTTTTGAAAATCCAAAAATGCACAGTTTCCTGTAAGTTTAGGTGTAGGGTCAGAGTAGGGCAATACCACATACAGTTTGTACAGTAAAAAAAACATTTTTTAGTCCCCATAAATCACAAAAACCAACGTGTGTGTGTGTGTGTGAAAAAGATCCTGTTACACCGAATAACACATGAGGCTCACCTTATATAATAAGAGTTCAGGGTCAAACAGAGCGGCAAAAAATCACAGAAGCCTCCAGGCACAAAAGCACCAAGGCCTCCTTTTTACACTGTGATACAGAAACACAGAGGTCAAAGTTCAAAGACAGAGAAACTCTAGAGACCTTGATGCTCTGAGAAACCGAGGCATACACAGTCAAAATACAGATAACCCGAAAAAAATGATATGCATACAATAAATTAGATCCAAGTATACTTGGCCTTTTACATGTCATTTGGTCATTTGAGCAATTGCTCTTTAGCTTGTTTGTTATGGTTGGTGCTTTTAAGCGAAAACTCAATAAGATGACATTACAGTAATTCAGAGTGAGAGAGTTGCAAATTTGATTCACGTAGGCTACAACACACACAACGAAATACTGGGTATTATTTGGAATAATGAGAAAATGAATCAATTAAACACTCAGAAATATTAAGGCCCACATTTAAGAAGTATTTGAAATATATTGCATATAACATTTTCCTCTATTTGGATCACACACCATTTTAACATAAAATAATTTCATGTGAAAAATGACCAGTGCATTCTTCAAAGCGTCTCCTTTTATGTTCCACAAAAAGAAAGAAAGCCCATACTAGTTTAGAATGACATGAGGGAGAGTAAATAACAGAATCCTTTATGACACTAGTCTAATTAGGAGGCGAGATGTGTCTCTCTTCTCCAGGAGGAGGTACTGGCAAATCACAGAGTCGGTGGTAGGTGTCTTGACTCATTCGCATATTTTGACACCAGTCTGTCTTTCTCCACCGTAGTGGCTCCCACCAGCCCTGCGGTAATGAGATAAACAAAACACGCCGCTTCTGTCGACCGCAGTTTACTAATAATTGCCAGACGTTATATGTCTCCAGTCACTAATGGTGTTTTGGTCAGAAAGCTAACACCAAACTGCCGACGTCTGTTGTTGTTTACAATCTCGATAGTCGAGACCCCCCAAATTATATCCGCCACTGCAAGATTTATTTTGTATACAAGAACAAAAATTGAAGCAATTTAATCCCTGCATTTAAATGTGATTGTCACTCCCACACTGTTGACGTGACCCAAGTTAATGTTAGCTCTGTGCCAGATATCTAAATTCTCATTATCTGAAATGAAATGGTAAAAGGTAGTGTCAAATTGCAGTACTATGTTGCTCAGCAGTGGCCAAATGGCCTCACTCAGCAGCCATAATAACTGTCTGTGTCTGTGTATCTCCGATCGCCACCGGAGGGAACCCTCACCAGAGTACTAACACTCGGACTGCGTTTCCCATAATTCCCCATACCTAGGGCTAATCACCGGCCCAGGTGTTCCTCAGCACCCTCTCCTTTAAAAGCCTAGCTCCTGGACTGGTTAGACGCAAAGTCTTGTTTGCCCCGGCAAGATTTCTGAGCATTCTCTATCACGATTCTCATGACTGTTTACTCTTCTACGACTGATTGCTGCCTGCCTCAACTACATTTGCCTGAACCCTATTCTGATTGATTGCTGCCTGCCCCAATCTCTGCCTGTTATTTCTTTTACGATTCTTGTCTGTATTGCCCTGTCTTTGTGTTACTGACCCTGCCTGTTAACCTTGATTAAAGTTTACCGCAAATGGATCCAAACGCTTCTGACTCTTCATCACAATAACCTTGTAAAATGCTTAATTTTAATAGTATGCATTAATTGTTCTTCTATATGATATTAACTATACAACTGTTAACTATAAATACAGTGCTGTCAAATGATTGCAAATTAAATGCATCCCAAATAGAAGTTTTTGTGTATGTAATATATGTATACTGTGTTTTTATTACAGATATTATAAATATATATCAGTATACATTTTGAAACTATTTACTTGTATTTCATTTATAATACTTGTATTTACTTGTTTGTTTATAATATCTTTAAATATATTTAATATACAAAAACATATATATATATATACAGTACATGCATGTGTAATTATATATACATAATAAATAGACACACATTATTATGTAAAGAAAAACCTGTATTAAATTAATCGTGATTAGTCACAAACCACACAAATCCCATCAAATTATTATCCAGAAGTTATAAAAAGGTTGAATTTATTATGTGCTTAGAGCACTGTTCCCTCATTGAATCAACAGACATTACTTGATATTATTATATTACTATGCAATATCTGCATTCATACTGAGCACACAGGTCTATGTTTGTGCTAAAGTGATTCTGATCTCAAACACTTACTCAGGTGGGACTCAAAAACAAACCATAGAGTACATACTTAAAGAATCAGCTGCGCAAAATGGGCCATCGTTGATATCACAATCAAAGTTTAATGTGACTGGAAAGCCTGGAGTTTAGCTCCAATCCTAATTGAACACACATTAAACAAGCAATAAACACTCCAATATTTTTGAACACACTTTAGGCTCATTTTCCAACTCCCCTAGAGTTAAACAGTTGAGTTACTGTATACCATTTTTGAATCCATTTAGATCTCCTGCTCTGGCGGTAGCACTTTTAGCCGTAGCTTACAGCATAGAACACTGAATCTGATTAGACCATTAAAAATAACCCAAAAGTTTTTAGACTTTAAACTAAAAGTTTTAAAACTTTAACACTTCTATAGTTGCATCATGTACTAAGGCCGACAGAAAAAATTAAAAGTTCTGATTTTCAAGGCCAATATGGCTAGTAACTATACTTTCATTCAGGAACTTTGCTGCAGTACCATGGGTACCTATAGTCCCCAGCATTTTACTCAATTGTTAAACTCTAGGTGAGATGGAAAATGAGTTGGAAAACAGAACACATCTTCACTAAAACTATTAAAAACCAAGACCAACTGATGAATTGTGTGCTCACATGGCATTTCAGATCCCTAAACTAGAATCCTGCAGGAACTGCTATATTTCAAGAGTGCTGAGATTGCTTGGGCACTGACCTTATAATGTAGATATTTGAAGGCATCCGGCTCACACTTCCTAATAAGTCGTGAGAAGCAGACTCTCCAAATCATGATAGCTGCTCATTTACCTGTGACAGAAGAGAAAGATATACACAGTCTATTTTACTCTTTTCTCACTCTGCTGTACAGTCATAAATGATCTCATTTTCCTGAGAAGTCTGGGTGGTTTTGCTCTCACGGGAGCTGTTTGGTGCTTAGAGACTGAGACGCTGCAGTAAATGAGAGCGAGGACGATGAGGAAGTTTTATGAGTTTAGTATACTTGGTTGTTAAGATTTTTTTTAACCTCATTTGATCAAAAATACAGTAAAAATAGCAATAATTAAATATATTATTAGAATTTAAAACAACTGTTTGAATATGATAATGTAATTTTCCATCATCCTTAATGCTTGGGTGCACCTGAAATTAACATATACATTACCTTTGAACTTTAAAGATAAATGTGACTCAACTGCATCCTTTATCTTGCAGGACAGAACATCACAGAAGAAGGAGGTTGTGTCATAAATGGTACCGCTATCAGTGCATTCAGCCAGACCCTTGATAAAGATGTTGCTGGTAGGGCAACCATCATGCTGAGAGTGCACAATCTTTATTATTTTGCCCAGGTCTGGAAGATGAGGGAGCCCAGGGCATGTTCGGCTGAAAGAGAGGTTTAATAACATACAATAAAAGAGAGTTGATTGATTGGCTTTCATAACAGATGCTTTCAAATGATATTTTACTCTGCTACCAGTCTGTCATGGTAACAGTCAGTACATGCATTGGATAAAATTCACTTGTTTAATGTGTTTAAAATTCAATGCTTAACCAAATATTAATAAATCCCAAGGAGTGCACAAATTGTCTGTGTAACGGGGGAAGGTTGAGACATGAGACATGTCCTGTGGCTCAGAGCCAGGGGGGCCCACAAAAGATCCCATGAGAGACCTCCTGAGCATGATCTCAACCCAGGACGCTTGAAGCAATGAACAAACCCATTTTGTAAAAGAAATACAATTTTTATTTCATATCATATATATATATATATAAAACCTGTTTAAGGTTTAATAGCGATTAATCACATCCAAATTAATATGCATTAATATGCGCTCATATATATATGATACACTACCAGTTATATAAACACTACCAGTCAAAAGTTTGGAAACAGTACGATTTTTTATATTTTTTAAAAGATGTTTCTTATGTTCATCAAGGCTGCATTTATTTGATCAAAAATACAGGGAAAAAAGTAATATTGTGAAATATTATTGCAATGTAATATAACAATTTTCTATTTTAATATACATTAAAATCAAATGTATTTCTGTGATGTTCAGCTGTATTTTCAGCATCATTACTCCAGTCTTCAGTGTCACATGATTCTTCAGAAATCATTCTAATATTCTGATTTATTATCAGTGCTGAAACTGTTGTGCTGTTTAATATTGTTTTGGAACCAAGGATATTTTTTCTAGGATTCTGAATGAATAAAACATTAAAAAGAATAGCATTTATTTTAAGTAGAAATCCTTTCTAACAATATACAGTACCATTCAGAAGTTTGGGGTCAGTACATTTTTGTTACTTTTTTATTTGAAAGAAATTCAAACTTTTATTCAGCTAGGATGTGTTAAATTGATAGGACGTTATGGCAAAAATGTATATTTGTTAGAAAAGATTTATATTTTTTAATAAATGCTGTACTTTATAACTTTTTATTCATCAAAGAATCCTGAAAAAAGTATTGCAGTTTGTAAAAAAATGTTTACCATCACGACTTTGCCAACATTGATAATTCTAATAATAAATGGGCATATTAGAATGCTTTCTGAAAGATCATGTGACACTTTAGACTGGAGTAATGGCTGATGGAAATTCAGCTAAGCATCACGGAGAAAAAAGTAAATTTTAAAGTACATTAAAATAGAATAAATGGTAAAAATATTTCACAATATTCCTTTTTTTCAAATATAAATGCAGCCTTCATGAACATAAGAAATATTAATAATTGTACTGTTTCCAAACTTTTGACTGGTAGTGTATATATATATACATATATAATAGCTAGTATGTTATATATTAGTTATCCTCAAAGTTTTTACTGTGGCAGCAAAACAGTGATGATTGAGAGTTAAATAAATGTTACTTAAAAGCCTAAGGATCATATTTGATAATCCCATTTTATATGATTTTTCTAAAACCTTGAGTTGCTTCAGTCCTGTGAATGTTTATCTTAAAATATTGCTAACAATATAAAAGCTGTATTCACTGTACATTCACTCATAAAAATCATTAAAGGTTCCACAGCATAAAGATGAGCAAACTGTTTTAAACTAAAAGGCTTTTCATGCTACTATAAAAAAAGCAAAACCACATGTTAGTTTTTAATCTTTGATTTCTACTTTGCTATTTACTTTATGGTTAAAGCAGCCAACAGCTTCTTCTTCTTGTGGAACAGGACTCATACAGTATTTCGCAGTTCCAAGAATTTGTATTTATTCCTTAATGTTTTCTCTAGCCAGTGAAATGTTTTGATTTAGTTTTTTTAGGTTGTACAGGAGTATTTTTTTATTTTATTTAATGATCTCTCACGTGTTGGAGCCGCACGACCTCATAGCAAAATATTCTGCAATAGAAAAGCCATTCTGTGTTTGGCTGTAAAAATCAGATTGCTGAGAGGCTCTGCATCTGGTGGAGCAGAACTCAGCAGATGTCCTCCCACCCGTCTCCTCACCACTTAAGACTGAACACTGGCATGAACTCTTCTCTGAAGCCCGCTTTAACAGCGTATCAAAGATACGACTCCAACATTCAGATGATTAACTGCCTATAGACATAAAAGCTTTAACATACCAGCAGCAGTAAGTGGTTTTAGCTTTTAGCTGCACATGAGCAAATGTTTCAAGTGTGGAAGAACCGCTAGCTCTGAAAGCTCAAGGCTGTGCAGGATTTAAGAACTATTTTTTCATGTGTTTGATTTAGAGGAATTTATGAGAAATAAATAAATAAATGATAAATCTATTGTACTACAGTTCACACAGCTTTCTGTTGGTCAGTGCAGCCAAATTTTATGACCAACTTGAACATGACCAAAATCTGCATGGTAAAACTCACAATTATGCAGATTTGTGTTGGAAATGCTATATTTTGCATAATAAATGTGACTATTTCCACCTATATTTTTTTTTCTTAACTAATTTGTCCCTTGATTTTCACAAATTCTTAATGGTGATTATTTGATTGCATAAATGTTCAATATAATATTATATATTATAACAATTCATTATCGATCATATTTTATGTACTCATTTATATTTTTTTAGTGCTGTGAAATTATTAACACATCCAAAATAAAAAAAAAATTAGATAATGTGTTTGTACTGTGTTAAATTATTATGTAAATATTAAAACACACATACATTATTTTAAATCATAACATTTGAACTTAAATACATACATGTATGTGTTTGTGTGCATATATATATATATATATATATATATACACACACACACACACACACACACACACACACACACACACACACATAAAAAAAATATCCACAGTAAAAAAACACTATAAT
>JAUYWG010000033.1:18771228-18787015 GCA_034779775.1 Enteromius afrohamiltoni
CATATTGGATTAAACGGAAAATATGTGTTGTAGAGAGCTGCAGCAAATGGCTTTTAATTGAAAGAAAACATGTACTAAAAAAAAGTCGGATCAATTTCTTACTTTCACAATCAATATATTTCACGAGGTTAACGTATATCCTCCGTGTGGTCAGTCCGCACTAGCTTTTTATTAGCGGCCCCTTTTAAATACAAGCCAAGCATTCAATCAACGTCACGAGCGTCCAAAAATCTCTGTACAGCGTCATTGCCAGGGTGAATTTTGACGCTCTCGCCGGCGGCGGTGTGAACGCACAGTAACGATTAACTAAGCTAATTGCAATGTTTGAGGTGTTTTATAAGGTTGGATGTATTTCCTCCTTTTGACACAAAACTTCGATGACACCGCATGCAGATGGGTTTTTGGTGATCAGTGAAGTTGCGCTTGTCATCAGCCTCAAAAACGAAATACTTCCACACATGGCTCTTTCCGGGTCAATTTAAATGTGCTCACTTTTGAGTCATTCCACCTTCCAAATCCAAGAACTTTTCTTCCCTTCATTGAAAGTCCACTTTAACTTTGACTTGCCTGATTTATTGCTTGCTTAAAAAATGTAGAGATTGTAAAAGAGATGCATGTCAATCCAAGTCCTCAGAATTACTTTATATAATGACGAGATTTAATTAAGGCTTTTTCCACATGTAAACACATATCACCAAACATACACAGAGCTCATAAAATATAGTCAATGGAAGATCAAATGTTTAAAAATGACATAAATCAATAATAGAGATATTATTTTCCATGAGTTAACTACTACTTAAAGGCCCAGCCACAGATTGCTGAAATTTGGTGCAACAAAACCTTTGAATAGAAACAGTTGGTTAATGGACTTTTCACACCAGGTGAGAACATTTGCATGCCAACAGCTTAGACTTTCTTTCTTGATACTGTTATGTTTGTTTATTTATTTTTGTTAATAGCAAGCAACAAGCTCAGATTTTAGACCGCTTAGACATATGGAAATCTGCTTTAACAATGTCTGTCAAATTACTTGTTAAAATCTAGCGATCAGAAAAGAATAGGTCGCAGAAAAGTCATTGAGATTCACAGTTTAAAAGGTGTGGGAGCCCTGTTGGTGGAACAGTTCTTTATTGTGATCAGTAGCATTAATAAATTATTATTTTTTTTTTTTTGTTCAGCTGTTGATGCTATTTTAAGTCTAGCAGCTTCCTGTAACCATGGAAGTGAGTTTTGATTTGCTGCAGACACACCGGCCCTCTGTTTGGTGCTCACTGTAACTGGAATGTTTGCTGTTGTTGTCTTTGATAATACAGACCCGTTGGATGATCTATGATCTATTGTATCACTGTGGACTGTACAGCTCTGGTCATGTCGCTGTTATGTCTCTGCGGTCATTGTCTGCATGCAGCTTTTGTTCTTAGCGGTGGAAGTTTCTGTGTCTGATCACAGCAGCTATAGGTGCCGCCCAGTCAAAGCCTGTCACCCCTCCCATCACAGCTCAACCTACCGTTCTTACTCCATTACTGCCACAGTCAAACTCAGGTGGCTTGACCAGCAAGCTCTAGCCCTTATGAATCAGTAAAGCTGAGCAGAGATTTAATAATTTGTCAACTAATCGTCTATACTTCACTTTCCTACGATCAATGTAACTCTAGGCCTATCATAGAATTCATTTTTGAAGTCTGACTTCATGCAGCACTGTTTCCGGATCCAAGCTCTCTATCAAAATGCCAAATGTTTTTAATACACGCTCACGGTGTACTGTATTACTACTGAAAAATCATAATCCTGGGAAAAAAAAAGTAAGCATGTAAGGTTTTTCTAAAACCTTTGAAGAAATCTTGTTTTGTTTTTTGTTTTTTTAAACCCTGGATGCTACTCTCGTGCAGCTGGATCTTTAGACTGATGACAGAAGGTCTGGGAACTTTGGCTGCTTTGAGTGGCAAAGTCCAGCCCAAGAGGTCATATGACAGACCGGTAAAGAAAGCTATCAAGTTTCATTTTGTGCCTCAGCACGTTTAGGGGCGTGGAAATGTCACCAGTCTGTAAAACTTCTAAAAGGTGATATGTTTTTTGCATGCTTTTGACAATCCACCATTTAGTTGATCCTCATGAGCTAGCTTTCATCATCAGAATTGTTAATGCAATGACTTTCTTCTAATGTGAGAGGGTTTGGCGTCACTGCATCCTTGTTTCCAGGCAGAACATTAATTAACACAACACGCACATCTCCCAGAAATCCTGTATAATTCAATTCTTTAGATCAGAGGTGCCCGAATGTATTTATTTATTTATTTTTATGAAGGGACAAAACTAAACTTGTTTGAGATTTATGGGCTGTTAGTAAACGTTGCATTATGCAACAGTATTATATTAAAATGCATGTATATTTTTTTTAAATTAAATATATTCTGTATTTTTATATATAATGTAGTGTGTTAATATTATGAAGTGATTGAGCATGGAATTGCGAGGAAAACATAGGCCAGGTTCAGTACTCAAGCCAGGCCTTGGCTTCAACCTCAAATTGCATTTGTTCTTTATTAAAGTACAACACAAACAGTATTTATGAGTGAGCAATGAAATCACAGAGAACTGCATGCACTTCCTGTACACAGGGCCAGTAATTGTCCAGAGACATGGCTCCGGTTAGGACGGTTTACACTTTGCTTGGCTTAATCTTTCTTTTATGGCATTGCTGCAGGCACACACAAACAAACTCACATGTCTCTCAAGGAGCTGATAAGACATCCGGGCTGAGTCAGGGTCAGAGAGCAGATAAAGTTAAAGTGGGTCAGCTGAGGCAGAGGAGGGAACCCACACCTGCTGCTCTTATGTGGCCTTTTGACTCATGTGACTCGGGGCCGAGGCTGGCTTCATGTTCTGGCTCTCTGTCCCGCCCCTCGTCTCATTCACATGGCCTCACCTTGACTTTTTATTTTTCTCGGAGGCTGAGTTTCACAACATGGTCTGTTTAGCACTGTGTGTTCCTACACATGGCTGGAGGTGCAGCTTTTAGTGCCGACGTTAGTATGGTCCATTAATCGGTTAGTGAGGTTGACCACTTGAGGTTGATGGTCAGCAGTTGTGTTCATAAGAGCTATTGTCAGACCTTAAATTGGCCACAAGATAGTTAAGCCATTAAGATGCATAATATTTGATATTTTAAGCACAACAGTTATCAGTTAAATTAGACACTTTTCTTACTTTTTTATTTTGGTGGTGGTTAGATATTTAATTATACATGATTAACTTCTTTATGTTTGCATAAAAATGTAGTTTTTTGTAAATTTGTTAAAGCAAATAAAGCACAAACATAAATGTTTACAATTATTTCACTTTAATTTAAAATGATGGGCTATTTTAAAATTATATATTTAGACAAAGTAGGATATAATATGTTACTTCAGCTAAAAAATAAATGTTTTAATCATTTACTAACCCCCATGCCACTACGGATGTTTGTTCATAAGAATATTTATGTGTTATGTTAATTGTATTAAAAAGTCCATGCCACCAAACCTTTAAACAAATCCAACTTTTCTGAAGAGACTGGGTCACTTTATATGATGAACAGATTTAGTGACCGCCCCGTTCTTCATTTGTTTGTGAAGACTATAACTATTTATTTTGCATGAACTTGTCAAGTTCGCTTCTCTGCATTCTCTATTAAAGTTACTATGTTTTTGTCTCCCATTTGCTGACATTATTTAACATGTTGTGTTTGGAACTGAGGAAGAGTGGCCCTAGAAGTCATGTGAGCAGAGCGAGTCCGAGAGATTGCATTATTGCTTCTATGGAAAACACTTATTTTCTTCTTCCACATCTACAGTCTCTAGGGCAAAGATGAAATCTCTTTGCAGACATCAGAGAGAATGAACTCGAGCCAGAATTCGCTGTCTGTCCCTCCTTGTCTCTGTCCAGCAATCAAATGCATTTGAGAATTGCCTCTTAAATAAGTGTTGAATAAGTGTGTGGTGGGCGGATCCTTTTATATAAAGTGTGATTTATGCCGTAGGTTTCGCATTTTAATACCCGTTTGATTACAGCGGGTAGGAGCATGCTGGGAGAAATATCGGCGCACAGTGTGTTTTAATTACAGTAGCCGCTCTGAGGGAGGACTGTTCATGGAAAACAAGGCCGTGGGGGTTTATTAGACAGGGGAATTCTGCGGATTATTAGATTTAAAAACAATGGACGTGTTAACAGCCTTTGTATTGGTGTGAGAGGCTGATAAGTGTTTTTTTTTTTTACTCTGTCCTTAGGGGTCGTCTTGATGGAGATCTCAGACGTCCATCGCAAAGTCAACATAGAACTGGAGGAGAACGTGAGTGTGTCTTTCATTCTTAGGCGGGCCCAAAGCACATTCAAACACACCCAAGCAAGAGATCGCCATCTGCCATTTTTAATCGTATATCAAACATCCCGTTTCCCATAAGTTTTATGGACTTTTTAGTGTAAACAACGGGAAAGGGTAGAGTAATACAGCGGACACACCTACTGTGTGTTAGACTGTAGTGTTGTTATCAGAGCAGGTTTGAACATGCCTGTTGATGCACCTGATCCCAGCGCCACATGATGACATGGCCGTTCCTGCCGCTACAGCTGCTGAGGTGTGACTCAAAAACAGGACACCCAACAGAAGACAGGCCTTGTTTAAACAGCTTCAGTCATATCTGATATCATTTTTATAAATCTTGTGAGCAGTCCTGAAATATATGAAAAAGTAGAGCTGTGAGACTGATACCATTCCTAACTTTTTAAGGACAATAACTAATGTAATTGCCAGTATTGTGAATCTAAGGCCTAAAACAAAAACTAACATAGTTTTTGGTACTAGCATGACTCTTGGCAGTTAATCTATACAGTATGATGAGGGACAGTTTCCCCCCAAATTTTGATCATGTACATTTACACTTTTGTTCAACTTCAAAACACAAACGAAGACATGTTTATTAATCTAATTTTTGTTAATTCACTTCAGCTGTATTTCACAAATTCAGAAACGTAATGATGAACAGATTTAATTTAGGATTTTTTTCAGATTATTCTGTGTTAGATGAGGTCCCTTGTGTTGGGGCCTCTGTCCACTGTTTTGAAAAGTAAATAACTTCGCCACTGTGTTTTTCTGGCATGAACAGAATAAGGTTTGATTGAACGTTTCAAAAATGAGAATAATTATGAATTGGTGCTGTTAAGTAATTGCAATGTGTATATATTTCAGAAAAATTATTTTTATATATTAAATGCATTTATTTATAATATAAATTATATGAATATAAATACAGACATGTAAATACATGCTGCTCTAAACCTAACTTTCTTAGTATGCTGGTTCAAATGGTTGCTCTTCCGGGACAGTAATTGACCTGAATAAAAAAAACTAAAAAGTTTTTTACATTCATTAACCAATTAATCATGATTAATCGCATCCAAAATATAGTTTACATAAAATATGTGTGTACTGTATGTATTTCCTATGAATGAATAAATAAACATGTGCATTTATATATTTAGGTAAAATATATATATATATATATATATATGCCTTTTATATGTTAAATATAAGTATATTCATATATAATTGATATAAATTATGTAAATTCTAGGGGTGGGAGAAAAATCAATGCATCGCGATTCTCTCTTCAACGATTCTGAATCGATCCGGAGTATTTCATAATCGATTATTTTTCCCGCATGTATGGCACGTGCACGCTCTGCACGACCGGGCTTCATTGCACAGAATTTGCTCTGAGACACGTGCACATGGTGTGGTTTCACAGACATGGCTTAAGCTAGTCACAGACTAAAATGCATGTTCAAGATGATCAAGATTTAGATTCCCACCCCTAGTAAATATATTATATACAGGTAAATATTTTCAAAATATATACTGTGTGTGTGTATATATACATCATAAATATACACCGTACACATATATTTTGTAAACAATTGTAAAAATGAACCACGTGTACATACATCTACATCTAGTCTAGTCAGCTTTATTGATTTTTTTTATTTTTTTTTTTTTTAGCGATAACATTCATGTGAGTCTATAAGTCTGTTCATTGAGCTCTGAACCTCAGGACTCAAACTGTAAATGTGCAGTGACAGCTTCGCTGATTACAATGGGATGGGTGCGTTCTGATAATGTTACACTGCTGCTTTGTGCATAATTTATTCAAAATTTGAATACGTTTTGTTTTTCATGCTTCACATAGCACATCTGCTGTCATTTTAAACCAAGATCTTTTAACCAAGAAGACATTTTCTTCCCAGCTTGAGATTAAGACTCTCTTTTCCATCCCATATTTGGTGAAAGGGCAAAATGGGCTCTGATCAGTGGTTGGTTTCATACTAATGTCCTGCAGCGTAGATAGTTGCTTTTATTGTCTAATACTTGTGGTTGTCTCTGAGGATTTTTCATTATTAGGACTGGAATGACATGTCTGCGGCTGGATTATATGATTAATCGAAGCCTTACACACAGTGACATTTACCAGTGCATTTCTACTATGCAAGCCCACATTGTACCCAGAACCTAAAAATACTCCTGTAGATCTATGAAATGATGGAACAAGAATTTCTTCTTGAATATAGTGCAGACACACCTAAAACACAACGGTGGTTCCTCACTTAATGGCTGTAGCAAATGAAGCATCTTTCTGATTGAAGACATGCATTAATGAAGACGTGTCAGGAAGTATGGGTTCTCACTTAAAAAAGGGACAAAATAGATTAGTAATGGAAGAGGGTTAGGTGGGTGCACTTGTAACCATGATGATGAGGTGATTAGCTTGATGTGTTGGTGTGTGGGTATCCCTCTGTTTGTCTGTGACTCATCTCTATAAGCACTTTAGCTTATACAACAACTGTAAACAGCCTGCCGACTCACCCGTTCCCTCGTTTTCTCTTCTTGTATGTGTGTGTTTTCAATGCAGGCAAGTACACTTTCACAGCGAACCATCATCATTCTTTTAGTGGGGTTCGTGTCTTTTTATTTTTTGTCTCTCTCTGTCTTTACAGTTCAGACGGTTTCATCGGGAGGTTATTGCAGAGTTGGAGAGGAAGACTGACATGGATGTGAAATACATGACGGTGAGCTGCTGTATGGTCTTTATTGATGGGAAACCGCTTAAAGGGAAGAGACTACATTGACAAACTACATTTAAAATAACTACATTCAACATAATTTAGGATGGTAAAGTGGCGATTTCTTGTAGATGTCAAGTGCAAGTTGCAGCAGAAGTACTAAACTTGAACGGATGTACACTAACGTTTAAACATTTGTGGTCGGTATATCTTGTTTTAAAGAAATCAATACTCATGTTCATCAAGGATGCATTAAACTGATCAAAAGTGACTGTAAAAACATTTATTATGTTATTTTTGTTCCTACAATGAAAGTCCTTGGTAACCAGAACTGCTTTTTTACTAACAGTCTTCAAAATGCCTTCTTTTATGTTGTGCAAAATAAAGTCATACAGCTTTGAAACGACATGAGGGTACTTTGACAGAATATTTTTCAGGTGAAATATCCCTCTAATGCTGTTTTTATGGAATGGAATGAAATTGAAAAAATGCCAGAAAGTGGCTGTAAATGTCATTCGTTCGTTTGATTTGTTCAGTTTGCTGATTCTTTGGGAAAATAAGTAAACGCCTTTCTTTATGTATGAGGCATTAAATCATTGGTTTACACGATTCGTTGCTGGGAGATGCACAACTGCTAAGGCTATATTGATAATGATTTGTTGGCAAAATTGTGGAAAAACAGACAATATTGTTTAAAATATAACAATATTATCTTCCTATTTGCTGAACTGTTGTATAGGATCACGTTTGTACTCATGTCACTTTTCAACACATTTATGGCATTTTTTGGTGCCAATATCTGCAAAATGCTACTGAAGTTGGAAAATACTACTTGAATTTAAGAAGAAAAAACATTTATATTATATGCATTTATATTAATCACAACAGTTGTTGATAAGAACATTGTCAATTATGCAAACTAAATTGAAAGCATAGAGATAAACAGCAGTATTATCTGTCTTTTTTCTTTGTTTATTTGTGGTTGTTGTTGTTAGCAACAAATATTATGTGAAATGCCCTGCAGGGTCTATGAGGAACACTTGTGATAACTAATATGTGAAATGTTTCTTTTGTTTTGGCCTCATTTGCAAAAATGAATCAGACTTCCCAGTGATAGAGAGACACAGGGAGCATATTTGCATTTGATTGTTGCCTCTGCATTATAAGGCTGTATGTGAATCACAATGTGACCTAAAAAACAACAGTTATATACAGTATAAATATAGGGATGTCACGCTACAGCGCTGATAGTTGGAAAACATAGCTGCTAACAAGAAAAGCTTGATTATTTTGAAAACGACTACCGTCACATCACTGAAACATTTAGTTAGTTGTATATGATCCTTTACAGACTGGGAAATGTGCCTGAAATGGCATTATCTTTAGAGACTGGAAGTGTAAATCAGACTTGTGTCACATCTAGCACAGCATCTCTGCACTGATACACTGTGCATGTATGGACACGACTCAGTCATGTCACTGATCTATTCTGTCTGTCCACAGGCCACGTTTAAGAGATATCAGACCGAACACAAGATGAAGCAGGACTCGCTGGAGAGATCGCAGTCAGACCTGAAGAAACTCAGAAGGAAAAGTCAAGGAAAGAACGCTTCGAAGTATGAGAGTAAAGAGAACGAGGTACGTGGGTTTGTTTCACACATACTGTATATACCTGCACATGCCCGTGTTTTTATTCACAGTTAAGAAACAATTCTCTTTACAATAGAAAACTATTTTAAAAACAAAGCCTTACAAGGTGGCGGACATTTAGGCCAAAATAGGCAAAGGCTTACTAAAAAAAATAAGAACAAAGATGCAGCTTACAAATACACATAATACAAAAACAAACATTGCTTTATTTTTGGGGGGTATAGTAGAGGTGTATTTATAAAAATTTTATTTTACATTGACTCTTGTTAAAGGGGGTCATACAAAGGCCATCTTCCACAAGCTCATATGATTCTTTGGGGTCTTAATGGAAAGTTTGTAGTATAGATTGCTTTTAAGATTCTCAAAGACAGTGTAAAAACACTCATTTTACCCTGTCAAAAATCACTCTGTTCTGTGTACTTCCCCTTTAAATCTTCAAGAGCTCCACTGTCCCCGCCCCTATTAGCCGTATTCATAGTGAAACCTGCTAATTAACACATTATTAGGAAAGGCGATTTGCAAAGATTTATTAAAAGACATTGTACTCACTGCTTATGTTAAAGAGGTGAGGCTGGATCATCAGTGATTCGCGCGAATATAAACGCATGCGTTTCCCTTCAGAACCAAACGTAACGTTACTCCTCCGCGTCTTCAGTCACTCAGATGTCGGGGGTAAATGACTTCTGCTATGTTCATTAATACATTCCACAACAAAACACCTCAGTCTCTTAGGAGTCTCTGCATCTCGGTCTGATGACGGCTCACTCAGGGCGGGTCAAGAACACGCTGCTGTCAATCAACTATTGTGGGCGTGGCCTCTGTCTGTGTGACGCCACACCAACATACATTTGAGATGGCTTGACTTTAATTTAATAAAACTACTGGTGGGTCTTTATCACTGTAGGGTGGTTGTGTACACACACTCCCAACACACATTTCAGTTCAAACAGCTTGTAAAAGTGCATGCGGCACCAGTAACCCTCTTTAAAGGAGCACTCCACTATTTTTTGAAAATAGGCACTGCGTAATATCATTACACCTGCTGCACACACAGTTCTGCCTCAGCAAAGTTCCTTGATTATTGTGGTGAAATGAGAGCATAGTCCCTTGCCATTTTGGCTTTGAAAATCGCAAGTTTTCATTTTACGTCAGTCGTGCAGCAAGACCCGGAGATCAGCGGAATGGATTCTAACTAGGGGTGGGCATAGATATTTTTTTTTCTAACCCTAACCAACGTGATATGCCGTAGAAGCTATTACCGCGCACATGTTTAATATATTTTGATATATAAAAGAAATAAATAAATACAAATAAAGAGCCAGATCAGGTAAACTGTTAAGACTGGCTATTGTAATATCAGTCTCAGGTAAACTCAGGTTGGGACAAAGTAAGAGCGAGTAATGACAGAATTTAAATATTGGGGATGAAATATCCCTTTTTTTTACCCCTGTTTAGTGCTAATGGTGTCCTGTCACTTTAAGACCTGCAGGCATCTTATACACGGTCAACTGTTTACTTTCACTTTAGACATAACCAACCGTGTTGATATGTAAACCTTGGATGGTTTTGACCATATTGGCACAATCAGACACGAAAGATAACTTAGTCTGGTAATCAGGCGCTGTTTGACAGGCTTTTTAATGTGTGCACTTCAGTTGTAAATCACAGGTCAGAACAGCGCACCAGCAAGGATTTAAAGCACATGCAAATAATGTACTTTTGTGATTGTGTTGCATTGTACAGCACAATACTCGATCATTTCGATCATAGAAAAGTCGATCATAGAGACATTTGAATTGTCCACAATCGAAAGTATTAATTAAAAAGAGTATTTATTTTATGGTTGGAACAAGGATGCCACATGTACCTGTACTTTAGAACCATGTGAATATTAGAGATATTATATATTAGAGATATCTTCTTTTAAGGGCTTGTATTCACACTCATCATGAAAAATATGGTTGTGCGTGAATGGTTTTTATTTAAACTTCCCAGCTATATAATCATTGTTGTAGTCTGTGCATCAAGCCTTATAAAAGGACTGCACCATTAATCTGTGCTTTCATTGTCAGAGCGGCATGGTTTGCCGTAAATGCTGCTCCACAAACTCTTCATCTGCTCCGAGTTTGGCTTGCGTTAATATGCAGCTTGCGCCAACCGTCTTACCATATTCATTATGAACTTATGAACAGAAGAGAAGCTTTAAAGACTCTGTGCTGTTTTCCTTCAGAATGAAAGTTTAATGGTTTGAAATTCATGAAATTAAGCCATTGCATATTTTTATTTTATAGTGAAATATTATATTTTAGTATATAAACCTAGTAATAAAGTCATTTATAATATTATTATTATTAGTAGTAGTATGTTATTGTTTAAAATGATTCATTATTGCCATATTGTTTAAAATCACAAAAAAAATAGTTTATATTTCAATGTATATATGTTCAATGTATGTATATGTTATATTTCAATAGTGTATTTATGGTTGGTCATCAAATATTGGTTATCATCAGCCCTTTCTGGAATGTGGCACTGACCAATCACGATACAGGAACTGTTCCCTTTATACATCTATAGTTATTCATAGCACTGTGTTGTAAATCCACCCAGTCACATAGTTGAAGATTTATCTCTGGAAATGATCAGATGCAGGCTTGGGTTAATATGCAACATGCTCATAAAGGAGTACTCATTGTCTTGAAACCTCACATAAAGTTTCTTCTGTTGTGGTGGATCCATCGCTGTATAAATGAAGGCTGCTAGCAAACAACTGTACATGAAATTCGAGCGTAATCTTCTGATCCGCGTTTATTCATCATAGCCATCTCATGCATCCTGTGCATACAGGCTGTTCATCAGGGTAGCCTGCAGAGATGAATTGCTTTTCTCTTTGTGTTTGCACCCTGATGTCTAATGTCTCTCGCACGCCGATGATGGATGGAGGTGTCAGTCACAGCGGTGTCTGTGCTAAGAGACATACCTCTTCCCTTTGTTCCTGACAGCACATCATTGACATCCTGACATTTCGCCGCTCCCGTGGCCCTCGTAATCAGTCTCTGCTGATCTCGACAGGCTTTTGGTGTCAATTCACCACAAATAAACTCCTCGTTTAATCTAAGAGAGGTTGAATGGCTATTTGATAGTATAGTTTTACTGTTTTTTTTTTTGTTTGTTTTAGAACAGATCTACAGTGCGTCCTGCTTGCATCTGTCTTTTTGAGGTTTTCCCGTTTAGGCAGGAATGGAGTATTTCTCATCTCTTTTCCTTCATGTGCGTTTCTTTTACCTTTCTCCACAGGAGGAGAATGAAGGTGTCCATAGCAACAGACTTTATCACGGGTCTGTGATGATAAACAGGACAAAAAGCACTCTTACGCCCCTGTCTATCTCCCGTGGTTCCATCACTGCTCTCTGGGACGTGTTCGCCTGCACAGATATGCTGGTGCTTTTAACTCTGTGTGTGTTCATCTGTAATGTTACAGAAAATGCAGCTGTTATCTCCGCTGACCAGACTGTGTGTCCGTGTGCCAGCAAGACAGACAATGTATGTCAGAAAAAGCCGCTCAATTTGCGCGTTTCGTTTTTAATCTGCCTATTTCACACACACAACTACATCTTTTTAAAACCAACTAGTCTGTGTTTATGAAGCACTGTATAATTCAGCTCGTCACATCCGATAAAAGAGACACCGAGCAGACATGTTTCTCTAGCACTTCCATTAAAAATAATGCACCAAAAAGAGAGAGAGAATTGATTGTTAGAAAATGCACACGAGTCTGACTGACTGGAATATGCTGGCACACAAACGAGGAAGTGGATTAAAATCAGTCATAATGACGAGAGGTTGCTCCTGAGTAAGCGTCACCCTGTCCCTTCCTGCACCACCAGCTTTGATTGTTTTCATTTGCCATTTATAGCAGTACCTGTGCTTGGAAAACAAGTGAATAACAGGCTGGCCCTTCCTCTTCATTAACAATTGATCCAGGGGTTTACAGCAGACAGGAAATGTCATGCCAGGTGTGGCGATTAGATTACGGTCCCCAACCCGATGTTTACCGTTTTGTGTATAATATTTGATCATTTTGACCTTGAGTCATTAATGAAAACCAAAGGGGAGTTCTAGACATAAATGGTGGTTTTGATTTTTTACTATACTTTAGGCCTTATATGCTAAACTTTCAAAATAACATCAGTATACGGACTTGTACATAAACAAACATAAACATTTGACGTGTGTAATGTTTTTGCCATGTCCTACTATTTTTGAGTTCTGGTCTTGTGTTTTTAGAAGTCCTAGAGGTGACTTTTTGCCTATATACTGAATGTTATATTGTGTTTCACAATAGGTTGTGTACCTTGAGGTCAGGGACTTTTTATACGGAGTCATTTGTTTTTGGCAGAACCAATGCCAATAGATTTAAGGCCACTGTCCCAAAGTTTCAAATGTCAAATGAGTTTTAAAAAACATTTATTTACATGCATCAGAAGTTTGGGGTCAGTATAGAGGGTTTTATTTTTTCCCAGATTTTCTGTTTTAATTTTTCTCAACTCCTTTTTGATAGTTAAATTTAGTTATTTATTCTTTGGGGCCGTTGAATGCTTGAATCTGATTGGCTGACAAATGTTCGAAGGTATGCAGTAATTTTCAAGCAACTGCACAGCGAACGTAGTTCCAGGCCGCATTCTTGGACCGCATTACAGTTCCACATCCACGTCTCTTGACCTTGAAATATATCATCTGGTCGATGTCTTAATAAACAGAATAATTGACTATAGGCCGTAGAATAAAACAACTTAATTTATTCACATTTTTCCTAGAGTAGCTGTATGAATTTTTTTTTCCCCTCTGAAATGCTGTTTTGTTTTTAAAATCTTCTGGTTTTCAAATGATGGCATAAAATGCATTTAATTTATCTTTTAATAATTGAAAATTAAGTATAATGACCTATTGTCAAAATTGAACAAATTCCCTTGACACGTTAAACTGAGAAATCCATTTTTATGATTCCCTGCATCTGCCCCCTACATACAGTTTTACATTTGTTTTATCAAATTAATGTGTAGAAATATTTTTTTGTAAAATTGAACAAAAATGACAGACATTTATAATGTTACAAAAGATCAAATAAATTATTCCACAACCATATGAATAGAACTGTTTTCAACATTGATGTTTATTGAGCATCAAATCAGCATATTAACATGATTTCTAAAGGATTATGTGACACTGAAGACTGAAGTAATGGTGCTGAAAATACAGCTTTGATCACAGGAAAATACAACTCGTTTTGTAGTATATTACAACAGTTATTTTAAATAATACACAAAATTACCTGACCTTGACCTTGGATCCAGATATCTTTAGCATTCTGGGAGAGGCTTTAAGATGAGATGTCCAGAAGTTATTTTCCAAAAGTAGCAATGTTGAATCACACTTCAGTATCTACTGTATGTAGATGGAGTGATTTAAAAAAAAAAATAATAAAAATGCGCAAACAAAACAAGACTGAAAGCTCAAAGTTGAGTGAAAGCAAAACCATTGTTACACCAAAAGCCAAATGTACTCTTTTCCATGACAACCAGTGAGGGAAGGAGAGAGGGATGTGGTGCATTCTTTGGCTTTCGTTCATTTGTTAGGAGCGGAGATTAGATGAAAGCCCTTGTGAAATGAATGCTCTCTTACATCACCTGCATTACGCCAGCGTGAGGGTGTGTCCGTGTGAATACACCTGCATGTAACCGCTTCCATAGGTGACATACTGCATACTACATAACATGTGCGGCCTAATGAAACCAGTAAGTGAGGAACGGACCCAAAGTCAAGTCACTATTCACTGGAAATCAGCAGTAGATCTCAGACACGCTTGTGCACATTCAAACTTGTTGACTTCACAACTCAAATTTCAACCCTTGGCAATTCCACGTTGACGTCATAATTATAGACAGCTGAGACAGTACTGTGATCCATTATAATAACCCTAACCCAGGTCTGAGAAATCGAGGGGCCTTTGAAATCCATTTTACCCCCCAAATTCTGTTAATATTATTATTTATTTTATTTTGCCATTTAAACCGCTTTAGTTGCGTTTTGTTTGCTTTTTGCAACATCTGACAGGTCACTTTGTTCTCTTATAATGCTCACAGCTAAAAAGTAATGTCACCTTCACAAAGCCTTGAACAAGAGCCCTTCTCTTTTCTCTGCAGTGTCTTGAGACTCTCACTCACCGTCAGCTGGACATGCAGAAGTTCATCGCTGATGGCTGCCGGGAAGCTCTGCTGGAGGAGAAGAGGCGCTTCTGCTTCCTGGTGGATAAGCACTGCTCCTTCTCCTCTCAGATCTCTGGTTTCCATGACAAGGTTTGTTACTTCAGAGGGTGAGCAGACGCTCTCTAGATGCAATTAAACTCCTGCGTCTAATACTTTCTTGTGTTTTTGAAGGCTCGAGAACTTCTGATGGAGAACGTGTCCATCTGGCAGGACAAATGCGGTGACGCTACCAACGTCCCCGATAGTGTGATGTCCATGATTGAAGGTCTGCGCACTCCGGTGTCCAACACTCCACAGGCGTCTCCAGCCCTCCAGCGCCACAACAGAGTGAGGAGGACACCAGCTCCTGCACTACACCATGAGTCTTGTTGTGTTCATGAACGCTCACCTGTGCTTTCTGTACCTGTACAGGCCAACTCAGACGCTATGATTCCAGCACCCCCAGCACCACCTCACACGAGTCCCCTGGCCAACATGTTCAATCAAGAGTCCTCCAGGAAAGAGGAGAGAGAGCCTGGTAGGACCTTATAGAGACTATTGTGTGGATTATTTGACCAGTTTCAGCTCATCTAAAGTAATCTGAAGGTTCAGATGTGGCGTTTTTGCCTTCCTAAAATACAGTCCTTATTATAAGAATTATTGTGCTTAACTCTTATTGCTGTGATTTAAGTCATTGTTGTAATTGATGCAGGAATTTTTTATATAATTTACCATCTTCTTCTGCTTCTTATTATATTTCATTTTAAACACTTTTGTACTGATATTAGTGGCCAAGC
>JAUYWG010000033.1:18789404-18799920 GCA_034779775.1 Enteromius afrohamiltoni
TATATATAAACTATGATTATATTATTTTATAATACAATGCATTTATATGCTGAATTAATATTTTGTTCTTGGTTAATTCAGTAACTTCTAGAAATTCAGAGAAACAACGTTTTTATTATTAGAAATGAAGCCTTAAGGACCTTGGGAGACCTGTTGTCTGTCTTTTCTCCTCCAGACTACAACAACGAGGATGGCGGATTGTCTAGGTCTGTGTCGATGGCCACTGGCCTCAATCACATAGACAGAAGACCCAAAGTGCGCACCATTTTCCCCCACAAGTCTGGAAACAACAACACGCTGCTGAGTTTTGAAGAAGGAGACATTATCTCACTGCTGATTCCTGAAGAGAGGGACGGCTGGCTTTACGGAGAGCTGCATAAAAACAAACAGTGAGTGAAGCTTGTGTTTTTCACACTAGAGCTGGTTCATATGCACATTTCTGTAGTTTACGGTTGATAGTGACGATAGTAATAACAGCTTGGCTTTATAACTAAAACGTGATCATTTTTGTAATTTAAAATATGATTCAAAACAGCCAATGTTTTTAAGAGCGTTGTCCAGGTGAAATTGTTTAGCAGGTGAGTCAGTCCATTACCGATGCACCAAAGTGGCTCAGGATGTGGAGAGATGTGATGTGTGCACAGCTGCTGGTGCCAGTGAGCAAACCAGCTGTGATGAAGAAAACCCAGTTCATTGTGGTGTCAATCAAAGCCACATGAAGCTCTGTTTCGAGAGAGAGCAGACGGGGCAGCAGCTTATCTTAGATGCAGAACACAATCCCCCCAAGGACCTGAGGACTTTGAGCAGGTGGAGGAGACGTCATCAGAATAACACAGTTATGGCAGAGAAAGCTGTCTGAAAACGCCAGCGTTCCTGCCAAAAACTGATGTTGTTGGTTTGAGAGAATGCTACCAGATGGCAAAACAGACAGGGTGCGCTCTGAATGCAGTCAGAGTCGTCAATATCACTGCCACAGAAGTCAAGGCACAAGTTGAAATAGAGCTCATAACCTTTTAGCACAAAGACAAATGGTGAAATTACAATTCAAACTTAGGTAATTTTCCTATGTTTTCCAGTGAATGACTCCTGGATCTCTGCAATAAGATCAAATGTCTGAATTCCGCTTGTTTTTAATAACATTTTTAATCAAAAAGCATGCTTTACAAAAAAAGAATGTAAAACCCTATGAAATAGCTTCTTTTTTTTCTTTTTTTCTTTTTAAGAAATTCTGTTTTGCAATAATTTTATAGATCGATAGATAGATGTTCAGACATCATGTGTTGTGCATTTTGTTTTAAAAAAAGATATTATTTATACATTTGCGTCATTATTAGTAATAGTACTGTCATGATTAAGTAATATATTTGTCACAGTTTTTTTCAAGTTAAACTGAACTTTTATTTTGACGGGTTGCTGTGAAGACCTATACGTTTCTGTTTATATAACAAAATCATCATGAAGTGAATCTTATGGACTTCTAGATATTAACTTCTTATGTTCATGTACTCATTCCTGTTCGCGTTTTCCACATTAAGGAAATCACAGGGCCCTAATTATTTTAATAACATTGTGTATTATTATTATTATTATTTTAGTCAATTGATACAAAGAATTGAAATCCTTTAAGGAATTATTCACCCATAAATTAACATTGTTTCATTTTTGAGTAATCTGTAGTTTGACTCACTCCGTTGTTTGTGTGTTGGTAGTGTTCTGCTTTAAAAACAACATCAAACTTGTCTGAACCCTATAGGGAACGATACAAGTCAGACTTGTCACCTAGCAACCCATTAATATGTGCCAAATTACACGCAAGCACCATTTGCTAAACGAGGCATTTTAAAACACTACGACGACCTGTTCAGACAGACTGAGTGCTTCTATTTAAAGAAAACTTCAGCCTGATTGACGGTTGTTATTAATAATACATTTGCGAGGTCAATTAAAATGTCCTCTCGTGTTCTTGAATGCCAAGCAGGAAATGAGCTTAAAATCACTGGTGAAACTTTCCAGCCTGTGTCTACAGATACCACGGCTCTTCTGTTCTGTTGAATTAAAGTACACTGAAAAGCACACCCAAGCACAGAAAGACCAATATTAGCATTTCTTCACGTGGAGCATGAACACGAGGGCAGAAGTGAAGGGATCTGGCCTGAGATTTGCAGTGTCTACATTGAAAGCAATATGAAACGTTTGCTCTGCTGTCCCTAGAAGAGAAAAACTGTAACATGCTCATAGAATGTAAATACATAACTTTAAAGCAAACAGATGTGGACTAAAAGTCCCAAAACTCCATTTTTGATTTCATGGGGTCTTCAAAGCCTCAGCGCTACAGCCATTGACGCATTGCTTAAGTAGTAAATTCACCACCTTCAAACAGAAACTTTACAGTGATCACTCAGACTTGAAATCCCCAGCTGTGAATGATGTGACCTTGATCTTGTGTACTCTGTAGGTCATTTAGCCTGTTTCTTCAAATGTGCTATTAAAGGGTGGCGTTTAGTGTCTCATACATGACTAAGAAACACACTGGATGGAGTTCAGGAAGTTGTTCAGACAATCACCTGACTAGTCTTTTTTTTCCTTCCTAAAATGTAGGATCAGCATGCTGCTTTGGTTCTTTGAGGAAAAACTATTTTTGAAGTCACAATATGTGATCTTTTGACCAATTGAGTTCCTATGTTCTTTTAAAGAATGAGTTTAATGAACAATGTATGATTGTAGAAAATACAAAGCTGTGTTTAGTCTTAAAAGGTGATGAGATGCAGTTGTAAAGTCTACTGTATCATATGCAACATGCAAAATTCTAAGGCTTCTTAGTTTAGAAACATGATCAAACATTTCTAAAAATTGATGTTTACTTGACTAAAACTAAATATAATGTTTATTATAATTGGTTTATGTGAAGATTGTTTTAAGTTACCTTAAATTAGAAGTTGGTATCTCAACTTCTCAACTATTTTTTTTTTTTTTAAGTCTAATAAATGTTAAAATTGGTAGCTCTCAATTATACTGTAATGTTGAATGGCTATCAGTGGGTAAATATCAAGAAAAAAAATTACTTTCCTAGAGACATCAATAGTATGTCAGTAATACTGGCATTTTTATTTTAAAAAAGCAAAAAAAAAAGATGCCATTAAACAAACATTAAATATGGACTGTCTTTATGACCTTTCTACATTAGTTCGAAGAACAAATGTGAAATTATTGCAATATAAATGTCTGTTTTAAAAGTTTGTTTGTTTAATTCTAATTTATGACAATTTCATCTTACTTTTTGGCCATGCAAATATCTGCATCAAATTGCACACAGATTTTTGCTCAGTTTGGGCATCTGAATTAAGCTGACCTGAGCCTGATATATCTACTTTGATACATACACACCCTTTTAAATATTTGATACATGTCAGACTTGCTATCGTCGTCTAGCCTCTGCCGCCACACTCAGTCTACATAAAACTCCATGCAAGATGTTATTTGTCTTTCCCGTGCCTTTCAGGGGTGGAGGCGGCTGTATAAAACCGAGTTTCCCATCAGTATTCACATTCCCTTGGCTCACAAGAACATAAAGTCCTGAGAAAAATGGCCACACCAAGATAAACACTACCATTGTGCTTGAAGTAATGGCAGGCCATCGTGTGTGCATTTGATGTCAACCGTCACCTCACACCGCCGTATGTTCAGATGATGGCCCTCTGCTTGGATTTCCTTTCTGAGAACGCAATGCAACTCTCCATGTTCAGATGGCTTTCAAAATGCTTCTCTCAGTGTTTAATGACCCGCAATACCAGACTGTGTTTAGTAAACACTGAGCAGACATTATAAGAGCCATTTATCCAATGCCAGATAAAAGCATCCGCTCTTTTTTTTTTTTTTTCCTCCATCTAACTGACTTGTGTTGTCTGTCTGTGTGTGTTTTTACAGGCGGGGCTGGTTTCCATCATCTTACTGTCGCGCATACACAGAGCTAGCGGTAAATAACAGGTAATCAGATACCACACACACACGAACACGGTTCTTTGTTGTCCTGATTAGCTGTGATACTGATCGCTGTGCCTCTGAAGAGAAGGAAACACAAGCTTCAGAGCAGTCAAGCCCTATTTTAAGACTATTACATCCACATTTACATTTATCCACTATTAATTTAAAAGCCACATTCGGTATTTTCATTCTGTATTGCATGGGTCAAATAAGTTTTAACGGTGTGTCATTTGGCATTGCCTGAAGTAATTATTTTCAAATGAGGGTTTATTGACTCTCCCTACGGCTGCTATTGGTTGGACAAACTGTTAGTCCCGCCCCCAAACTCACACCATTGTTCGAGTCAATGCAGTGTATTTGATAGTCCACTTTAGACATTCTACTAACTATAAGTAGCTACATATCAACTAATTCTCATTAATTTGCAACTACATGTCTACTAACTCCCAGAGTAAACTGTTAGGGTAGGTTTAGGGTTAGTAGAATAAGTTGACATATACTAGCAAGGTTTCTGTTGTGGTCTCATCAAGATATTAAGCGGACAGTCTACTAATACTCTAATGACTGCTAGTTGACATGTAGTTGCAAAGTTACTTACTGTTAGTATAATGTCTAAAGTGGACTAACAGAATCAAGTGTGAATGACAGACTTCAGCTTTAATGGTTGATTGATGAGAGGATGTATATTGGGAGCTGCAGAAAGTGAAACATTAGAAATAGACTTTACCCAGACTGACCCAGGCATGCTTCATGAGACTTCTAATCCCTTGTGCTCTTTCCCACTGATGTTATTCAGAGCGTGTGAGGTCGGATAATGCACCTACCTCTACTAATGTTTGCTTGAAGAGCACATGACTTAATGCTTTCTGATGTCAACTGAAACCCTATCCTCTTGGACCCTGAGGGGTTCCTGTAATGCCTGATCAAAAAGCCTTTTGTGTTGCACCTAACAGTGAGAGCGTCAAATGCTGATTATGCATGCTATCTAACATGATGTGCTAGCTCGTTCATTAACTTTGTACCATCAGACGTCTTAAAATGCAAGGTGTTATATTATATTATACATGCAATCATATATATTTTGGACATTATATTAAGAAATGTTAATTGTGCTCAAGTATTATTCCAAATAAAGTTTAATTCTCAAGCGTTATGTCAGTGAATATATTAATAGATTTGACCTACAATCTTAAAAATTAAGGTTCTTTATTGGCACTGATGGTTATATGAAGAACGTTGAACATCCATGGAATCCTTCAAATGCAGAAAAAGTTATTTAGATTTCAAAAAACCTTCTTCAAAATGGGACTGAAAGGTTCTATCGCAACATTGATAATAAACTGTACTTGACGTTTAATCTTATAAATGCAGTTTTGGTGAGCATTAGAGACTTCTATTGAAACTTTTGATCGGCTGCTGTTATGTTTGAGGAAAAGGGTCCATTAGAAATTAATTGTAATGTAAGATTTTTTTTCATTTTTTTGTTGCCAACCAGAGCTTATAGCATTGAACTATGTATTGTTCATTATTTGTCAGAGTAATTGGTTAGTAAACAAGTTAAATCCAGTCCAAATAAAGGTTTCTTCTGCTGAAATGCATTGTGATTGTGTTGTAGTATTACTGGAAATCCTCCGATGCGCAGTAAGAGCGTGGCCAACCTCATGCAGAAGGACTCCGAGGACGACATGATGGTTCTGCCTCCAGCGGACTACAACGATTCGCCCATCAGGAGAAACTCCACCAAGAGTCTGATGCAGACATACACCTCCACATATGAAAACCCGGTCAGTCTTCTTCATCTTCCTCCTCAGCTAACCACTATAACCTTAACTGAATGCAGCTTGCTTTGCCTTTTCTTCATGCTGGGTTCCTAAAGTCAGGTTATGGCTGATCTGTTTGATTGTCGCCTTACAAATGATAAATTGAGCCAATGTACTTACATTGGTATTCTGAAAGGCCTCCATGATACAGTTCATAGCAAATGCTTAGCAACACTTTGACATCGCAGTGGTACATTTTCCATTGGCACCACTGTCAGAAATAGTCCAATTTAGTTTTGGAATATTAGAAGCTCATGTGCAGTTCCCTCAGGTGAATGTGTGTCAGTGTCTAGGCCGTGTCATGACGTGCATGCAGTTGCAGTCTGAGTGGATCAGAGGATCAGGATCACTTTAAAGAGGATTGCCGGTGGAGCACTGCTAAATACAAACTGCTCTCTCAGAAGAGTGTCACCTCAGTGACAGCAAAAAATAAACAAAAGCTACCCTTTCAAGCCCACCACGTCTCACGGTTTATTTTAGCGTGTTTGCTTTTTTGCCAAAAATAAAAACGAAAAAAGTATTCACTTTTAAGTGTATGTTGTATTCAACATCAGGAGACTTACAGATCATATCATAAATTGTACCAGGAGTGGGTGTTAAAACGCTAGGAGTAATGATGTTCCCATATTTTTGCTTGAATTCAAGCCCCAAATGTATATATTACATAAGAATGTAGTAACATCGACATGGTAATATATACATTAATAATTAAAAGTTATAAATAAATAATTTTTTTACTTTAATGCTGCAAACTCAAAAATAAGATTATTATTCCTAACAAATCAAGGATACGTCTTACATATGAGCTCAGCCAGCTTCATATTACGAAACGCTTGATGTTAATGCTTAAAAGCCAAGACACAAAACAGCGTGATTATAATGACTGGACACAAACACGCCTAGAGACCTGTGATATGTGACAGGACATCAGCTGAACTCAGTATAAAAGGTGCTGTTTGTGCATAATTTCTTAAATTTAATACTAATACCATAACCTTTTAAAATAGCCTTTTCCACACTCGAGCACATGCGTTAAGCTTGCTGCAAAGTAGCAGCAATAGCAAGGTCTATGAATGTGTCAGAAAAAAACAGCATGGTACTCCTTAACATATATATTTTTTATTTTAAATAAAGTTAAAAGTTACAAATATTGCATTTGCATAATTGTACAAAATATATGTAATTGCTCTGTGTTATTTTAACAACAGTAGTTTATCAGGTTGAGAAATCCAAATTGCTCTCTAAACTGAAGTAAATAATAAAGCGTCATCAAACACAAGTCATTACATCAACTTTGTTAGAAACTTTTGTGTTACATTTAAGGCACCACAAATAATCGTAAGCCACTAATAACGTGTGACAGATATGCCATTTCAGAACACAAATGAGCCCGGTCTTATGAAAATGACATTTCTATTTGGCGTACAACATAAACACAAAAAAGGAGTTGTACTCCCCACTCCCCCTCCTAAAAATAAAAACTAAAGTACTAAAACAGTTTTCATAATTCACAATGAATATACAGGATTAATTAACTAATGTTTGCAATTCAATTCACATATTTTTATATAGCACTTTTCATGATACACTGTTGCGAAGCAGCTTCACAGAAATTCAAAGGATACGTCAATTTTTATATTCAAATAAGATTATATTTTATATATTCTTAAAGTTTCATACATATTAGTTTTCATATATTTGCATATTTTAAAAACACTTTAAAATGTAAAATGTATGCTTATTTGCAACAGTTATACTAACAACAATAAAAAGACATTTATGACATTAAAAAAGCGACATCAGCTGTGTGTGTGTATATATGTAGTACCAGTGTTGGGGAAAGTTACTTTTAAAAATAATGCATTACAATATTGAAATATTGTTACTCCCTAAAAAAAGTAACTAATTATGTTACTTAGTAACATTTTATGGAAAGTAATGCTTTACGTTACTTTTGCGTTACTTTTTAAATATGGGCAGAGCTTGAGTGTTTGTTTTGAATATAAGAAGTTCTATTTATAGCAAATGTAAAAGTGTCACGAATAAACCTCAGGCTGAAGAAACCGTAAAATCTAGGGCTGGGACTTTAATGTGTTAGATTAATTAAGTACACAAAAATAACGTGTGAAATGTTTTTTTAACGCATTTTAATTGCACTTATTTTGAGTTTTGGCGGAGCAATTATACAGCACGAAATAGAATTTCAGCAGCAAACACATTTAATTATTGCAGGTTTGCCTCTTTTTTTTTTTTTTTTTTTTTTGTTTTTTTGAGTTTATTTAAATTCATTTTGATGAATAAGTGTTTTTTGAGAGTGAGATGAATTAATGCACATTCACATTTAGTCTAGAACTACACTGAATTCACCCGTGATTTCTCCCAACATTATGTCATTAGGAGATTTGTCGGTCAATAAATAAGAAAACAGTAACTGGCGATACTTTTTTGAAAAAGTAACTCAGTTATATTACTCTAAAACTAAAAAGTAATGCATTACTTTACTAGTTACTTGCTAAAAGTGATGTTACGTAACTCGCGTTACTTCTAATGTGTTACCCCCAACACTGTATAGCACATACACATATATCATAAACAAACACATTTATTTTGGATGTGATTAATCGTTTGACAGCTCTAGTTCCGTGTCAGTTTTGGTTCTGATTCAATTTCTAACCATTCTCCAATATTCAGAATTTTGCCTGCAGTACCCATTTCAACCACTAGCTGCCAACATCACATGCTGCACTTTTAATCTCACTAGAGGTGAAATGCACCAATCATATGAGAATGTCAGGGATATTGAAAACGTATTAGACATCAGATTGCATGATATTTCTAACATAATATATCCAAAAACAACCTAGTTGGTTTTATTTGCATGCATGCAAACCCATGTGGGCAGGGACTTATGCATGTAAATGACGGGAGTTTGCTTATTCCCAGAACTGTTGGGCCACCAGCAATTTGACAGAGCAGCGCATTACATAAGTCAGGCAACGACGAAGCGTCACACTCCACATCTGTTGTATTATACTCGTGCTAATTTTAGTGGTAGGCCTAGTCTGATGAGACGCACAATGTCATTCCAGGTGCTCCTTTTAAGTTGATGAGGTCTAATGCCTCTAAAAGAGCCACCTGCATATGTAGGGCTATTTGTTTGGAGAGAGCCCTGATTTGTGATGTTTGCGGGCTGCGGGTGTCAATGGCCAGGCTGTGAAACAGGATACCCGTCTCTCAGGACGCAGTGAAATATTCATCACCGAGCCCCCGCCTCCCGTCTCTCACACACACACATCCGGGCCACGGCTCAACCTTTCTGATGGAATTCCACACGGATTTCAACCTGAAACCTGCTGGCAAATCCACCCGTTCATTTGCCCCGCCGGAAGCAAAAGCTCACCTCCTGATATTGTGCACACAATAGAAGTACAGGAGCCAGATCTGTAGGTGTGAAGCCCTGTTGTTCGGCACCTGTCCTCCCTGCTGAGGGCTGGCTCATCGCTGTGGCGAACGAGGGACTCGTGCCATGCAATTACTCAAGCGAAGCTCGTCTCTCCGCCCTGGAAAGCCGGGGTAAATGCGGACACTCTTGTATTAGAAGATGTCAAGCTGGAAAGGAGATTGTCCTGCGTAAGAGAAGCAGAGGCTGTGTTTTTCCACAGACGGTGTGTTTTAGAGGTCAGGGTGGGGGAGCACGGGTCTTGGACGCTCACAGGTGTGAAAAATGCTCCCTACCTGGTTTTTCGCTTCGCTTGGTAGAGAAAAAGAAAAGAGCAGAATCTGATAAGACTGACAGTATCTTAAAAGAATGCAAATAGTGAGACTACAGCCTGTGATCGCTCGTGCTAGTCTTGCTGTAGTTTTAAGTGATGGATAAGATTAATATTAGGGTTGTGTAAATTGGCTATCACGAGATTGCTGGTCTAAGCAGATAGATGTGATGCACAGTCATGTTTTTGAGGTCTTGCCGGTGTCTGGAGTGAGTATGCACAGCTGGACTACAGCAGTGGGCTATTATGATGCCAGATGCCTACTAACTGAATCAAGAGGCATCTCTTTCCTGTGTACATTTACTGCGGTACACAGCTGCCCTCTGGTGGAGAGACCAGCTCAGTGCTCAGAGTTCAGTCCTGTGCTCATTATGAATCCCGCACAAGTATTGCTGTTACTGTTGCTCATACTTAAGGTTATGATTTTAGCAAACCACTAGACTCGTATTGCCCTGATTGTACACATGGACAGTACCTTAAACTGTGTGGCTTGTTAGAGACTAGTTTAAGCTGGACGACCACAAAAAAAAAAGAAAAAGAAAAAAAAACAGAGGAAAACATCCCACAGACTTGTATTAAAAGAAACACTGAAGTGGACTGTGATATAGCGTATATACATAATTTGTTTAAATAATATTTGTTTGTGTGTGTGCTGTGAACATTTATGTATATATACATGCATGTATATAAAAGAAAATATATTTGTATATGGAATATATTTCTATATAATATAAATGTAAATATGTGAACATTTTCAAAATATATACTGTATGTGTTTGTACTTGTATACATAATTCACAGTACACTACTACACACTACATATTACATACAATTTTTTAACCACAATTAGTTGTTTGACAGCACTAATATATTTATATTTATGTTAGATTTTATATTAATATATTATATCAATAATTATTTAATGTAATAAAAATTATTATATAT
>JAUYWG010000033.1:18800020-18851633 GCA_034779775.1 Enteromius afrohamiltoni
ATTAAATAAATAATAAAAAGTAAATGTTTAAAAAAATAAACTTCTTGCAAGTATGAGATGATGGTTGATGCATATTCCTTTCCTGAAGTCAGATCACATGTAGAGTTTATGAGCTGGTCACATGGAAGTGTGCTTCTTTCTGAAACCCACACAGCACATGTATTTATTTAATTAAATCACACCAAGCCATATCACAATTTCGCTTTTATTCCGACTACTCATGCAGCCCTGGACTGAAGTCATATCTTGAGGCCAGCATATCGTAAAGACTTGTGGGTAGACTGCTGACACGAGTCAGTAAATAAGCACCCAGAAACCCACAGCAGTGCGTTTTAATATCTGCTTTTAAAATTTGCATGTGTGATATTTTGAGTATTTGTTTATATGTTTTGCTTGTTAATAATACCTCTTATGCATGTATTTGCATATGATGGTGACCGAGAGATGAATTAGCACGCCTAGACAGCATATCAGACCACGTCTGCTTTTAGATCATATCATCCTTTAACATGAGCTTAAGTCGACTGGTGTTTCCAGCAGGACCAGATTCCAGACGTCTTCCTGTTAGACGGCAGACCTGTGTGACTGCTGCATGTAGAGATGTGCGTGGAATTGGAAGCAGTGAATCATAACTCCATCGAAATATTTGTGCACCAAACTGGATTTAATTTTTTTTTTTTTTTCTGAAAAACAAAAAATACATTTCACTTGCTGCTAGATTAAACATGCAACATTAGGGACAAGTAACAACAGGAGAGTACATTACTTGCTACTTTTTTGTTGTTGCGCTCTTTTAGGGTATAGTATACAGTATAAGCTGTGCAGTAGTGCTAGTATGAGTGTCTGTTTTATTTTGGGTTCTGGAGATGTGTGACACGTCCTGCTCCTTGTCTCCTGTAGGTGGTGCCTCAGTCAAACGGGCTGCCAAAGCATCCTATCCTAGGGTGAGTATTAATCCATCATGTTTTTTGGCTCATTTATTTGAACACAAATATAAAGAGAAATCAACAATAATGTGAAATATTATTACAGTTTAAAATAATGGTTTTCTATTTTAAGATACTTTAAAGTGTAATTTGTTTTTGCGACACAAATCAGAAATATTTTATTGAATAAAATTATTTTAAAAAATGCATTTTTTAAAAATTGTATCAATATACGCTACTGTTTAAATGTTTGGTTTAAATCCTTTTTTCCAAAAATAAATGATTACCTTTATTCAGCAAGGGTGTGGTATTATAGTAACGACGATACCATGCTGAGCCGGCATCGCGATCCTCCGCCCCCCGCTGCAGCAGCAGCACCAAGCTCGCGAAAAATACGCTTAATCTATGGCGGCAAATCTATGCCATTAATAAGCGAGCGCACCACTGATGCTGGTGAGCGTGGTAGATTATTGCGCTCATTTCAAACCCTCGCATGCGCTCGATATGGCATCCGTGCACAATTCAAGCACTCACGCGCGATCATTCCAGCGCTCCATCCTCTCTCACCTGCTCGCACGAAGTCAGTCATAGGGCGGGGCTTGGTGTTTTAGTTACAACTAAAGACCCCCCCCCCCAACCGCCACCTACGACGACGATATCATCGTCCATCGCGAAGTTTCACATTAGACATCGTACGATGCCAAATTGGCCGACATCGCCCAACCCTAGTAAGTACTGTTATAACTCTAATGAATATAGAGTTACACAGAGTTAAAGAAACCTGACAAAATATTACAAGTATCAAAAAAGTAACTTATCGAAATTGATAATAAAACAATGGCACTGCAGTAATAAAAATGCACTGAAAATCCAGCTTTGCGTTACGTTATATTTGAAAGTTTTTTTAAAACAGAAATAAGGGCTTGAAAAGGGCATCTGCATGGTTTTAGGGAGTCTACGTCTGAGACTCTTTGTATTAGGTGGGTGGACAGACAACTAGTTTAATGACTAGCAGACAGATAAATCTCTGAAGCTGGCCCTCTCCTTCCAGGAATGGATGACTTGTAGGTTAAGTTTGTCAGTCTGTTTATAAAAGTTTTCCAAACACCTATTTGCAAATAGGACCGTTATAATAATGTGTGATAAACTTTCACAAGTACAAGAGAAATTATGGCGTTTTAAAGATGGGTTTATCTTTTATTCTCCGATATATATTGAAGAAAAAAAACAAAAAACATTTATTTAAAGTCAAGTTGTGACCTCAAAGCCATAGTTGAGTTCATATTTATTGTGTTGTTTTCTATATGTCTGCTAATCTAGATATTATAATTATGAACAGTGTGTTGTGTCTGTAGGGGAGGGAATCCATTCGCTACCGTCAAACTTCGTCCTACAGTCACCAATGACAGATCGGCACCCGTCATCTGATCAACCCCACAGGGACAGGCCGCCAAGCATGCTGGGAGTACTCACAGGACTTATATACACACACACACACACACCACATACTGTTCAACCACTATTTATGTAAGTCCCCTTTAAACCTCTCTCTCTATGTATATGTGTGTATATATAGAGAGAGAATTATAGTTTATTAATTTAGTTATAAGGAGCAGTAGCTTTAAGAGTATCATTCTATGTAAATAATTGAGAGAGCATAGGTGCGATCTTAAGTTTTTCAAAATCGTTGTCAAGATATTTTCTAACATGTGCACTAGATGGGAACCTGCTCTAGCAGAGAAGTCCTGATGATAGTGATGTGAACCGAAACACTGCTGAACAATACTGTAGATGCCGTCTGAACACTGAGTCTCTAACCCTCAAAACCCTCGAGCTGGTAACTAGTGGCAGGAGCTGAACGTTTACCAGAGTTAGCTGGCTAACTCACTCGGCTGGCCTTGAGGAGCACAGTCCTGACCTGGTCCAAGTGCGCAGGCAACACCGTCGTCTACAGAAGCGCTTTTAGCTCAGTTTGCCTTTTAGATCAGCTTTGCTTTTATCAGCTTATCACTGAATTCTAATGATCCACTGTCGGTCAGTGGATAGTGATTTCTTTATCTTCTGCTTGGGGGAAACTATTCATTTGGCTTTGATTGTATCAATGCACTTTTCTGTTGATGTTGGCCTGAGATCTTGTAGATCACTGCTGTATGAAAATAAAAATATTTTGTTTCTACACGTGTGCTTTTGTTATAAGATTTGAGTAACGTTGCAGGGAATTAATGGTTTGCATTAGAAATATTGTGAATGAGTTATTCTTACTCATTTGTAATGTTTTTGTAAATCATTTATTCATTGTAGAATTTTTAAGTCCTCCCGGGACATTTGTACTTTGCGAGTTGACGAGCTGTAATTACGTTCAAGTCACTTTGCTCTACATCTACAAAATGACACGTGAATGAAGATTTTGTTTTGACTGATTTAAACTGAATCCTTATATTCTGTGGCAATTATACAATATTATGTTGTATTGTATACGTAACTCAATTTTATTCTACATAAAAAAAATGAAGGCCCTATAAAATTGTATTTATTTTTTCCTTTTTTTTTTTTTTTCAGAATTCAATTCAGAATTCCATTTTAATGGTTTAATTGTATTTATCCAAAGCATGTCTACGTCATGAAAATCGTGATCTTACCAAATTTAACCAATTTATTAAAAGAAATTATTTTAAGGCACTATGATGATTTTTTTTTTTTTTTTAACAAAGTCTGTTTTTCATTAGTTTTATGGATTCCATTTAAATGGTTTAGTTAAATATTCATAATCAAAACCTCTAAATTTTTTTTTGTGTGTGTGAAATTCAGTATTCTGACAACACAGACGAGTCCGTATCATATTTTAAGTGTACTGAACTACTAGATTTATTTCATAAAAATTTGGCATATTTCATGACATTCTGCATTATATAGTAAATTCCATTTTACTGCATCTTGGAAATCACAGGGCCTGGTTTCCTAAATGTACTCGCTATCCAAGCTGTAGCCGAGATTTTCAACAGATCTGGAGAAATTGCATGTTATTACTTGCTCACCAATGGACTGAAACGCTGCAGTGAATGGGTGCCGTCAGAATGAGTCCAAACAGCCGATAAAAACATCACAATAATCCACACGACTCGTGAAATGAAAAGATATGTGTTTGTAAGAAACAAATCCATCAAAACTTCAACTCCAAACTCCTGCTAAAATTCAAGTCATTGATCTACTATATTGCTTTCTCCTGGCACCCATTCACTGCAGAGGATTCACTATCCTCAGCCCAACTGCTAATTTCTCCAAATCTGTTCTGCTGAAATTCACCTGCATCTTTTCACGGCCAGTTCCTTTTTAGCAGCTATTCAGTTATGAATGCAAAATCTATATAAATAATTACAAACATGTTCAGTAAAATATGAATGGAGAACAGCGTTTATTTGAAATAGAAATATTTTCTAACATTATAAATGTTTACCATCACTTTTGATCCAAATGAAGAATTCAAATAAATTTGCCATCGATTAGTTTGGATGAGAAAGTTCAAAATGCACTGGAACGTCCAACATAAGCAACCAACACAAAAAACAACACTTGTAGAATTTATTTACAATCTCTTAATGTAGAAAAGTTCTAACCATAATCATAACAGTGTGTCTAGTGTATGATACGATGAGCACATGGTGAATGTAATCACACCAGACGCGTCCGAGACTGATTGTCGGTCGCTGATGGAAAAAAATTACATTTCCATTGTCAGAGTAACTACATGTTCTTGGGTGACGTATCACATTGTCTAGATGCCAACTTCCCTTGTTTATTGCAGGTTTTTAGTTGAACCTGGTGATGGCTGAGGTCCGGCGAGTGACACATAACTGCATATCCACCCTAAAACCCAGCACATATAACATTAATCATCAGTGCGGTACGACCAAAACATGGACCCCAAAATAACAAACCCTATCGAGAAGCGATTCAGAATCCAAGATATACAAATAACAGTGTGCTTTTAAATCATCAAACGAATACAGAATATGCTTTTTGATCTTAACTAAGATGTGACTGATTAGGGAGCATGTTATAGTCAACAAAACAAAAAACTAGACGCTGAAGAAAAAATGCACGAGGGAAGTGAATCAAATGTTTCATTTACACAACACACAATGTTACTCGAAGTGAGTCGGCGTTTGTTCAGAGTCGTGTGGGGTTTACCCCTCAGTGAGTCTCTGCCATCATAAAGGCACTAGTGATTCGACGACTGGAGACTGGCTTTACCATTTTACATAAAGGAGGAAAAAAAAAAAACAGAGCAAATAGTGCTTGCGAGGCATGTAAAAACTAAAAACATGGCCAGCCCGTCACATGCACCTTCTTGTAGTAATCAAAGAGTTTGTGGCTGGTTACTATTAAGATCTGTAGTTACGTATAAGCGACGTTTGGCATCGATGTGCGGCTGATTAGGAATAAACGATGCTGATGCTTTTAAAAAAAAAAATTTAAAAAGGGTGTGGACGGGGGTTTTGGTCCCTCTTTAGCCGAAAGTGGCTCCACAGTTTGGACATCTCCTCTGACGCAAAGCCAGGCAGAAGAGAATTCCCAGAGGAAAGAAGAAAATGGCACACATGATTCCCAGACAGGTGAAGTCATCCTCCAGCACGCCCACCCTAAACACAACAACAACACTGCGGTCAGAGCACATCCAGTCATGTTACGAAGAAGTGGTTATTGAGAGCCCAAGTGAAAAATGACACGTTAACTTTGTACTTCAGTATTTCTTAAGATAAATGTAAGATCATTTAAGTGTGCTTCAATATGAACTAAAAGGCGCTATCATTGTATTTACTTGTAGTACGCTAAAGATGGGTTCAAGTGTGCTCCAAAGTGGTAAATAAATAGTTTAAAGCGCATTTTGGTTTATATTCATGGTGTCTCGAAAATAGCAGCACCGTTGACCGATCTTAAGTGATCTCATTTTTAGTATATTAAGTGTAAAAGCGCACTTGTTTTTCACCTGGGAAGTCTCTGAAAATACAGCAATAACAGTAAGATTGTGAAATGCTGTTAAAATGGGAATTTATTTGGTGAAATGTCATTTCCAATCTGAATATTTAGCATTATTACTCCAGTCTTCAGTGTCACAAGTCATTCTGATAGAAGATACAAAAAAACGAAGCAGCTTAACTGTTTTGAAATGGTCAGCTTCTTTAAGCGAGTAGGGTCATGTGACACTGAAAGTTATTTTTAAGCAGCATATGATTGATTCTGAACTTCCACAGCTCCAGGAGAGCATCGCTCTTGTACAAATGTTCATTAAATCGAAATCGTCCCGTACTGCACGGGATGTTTTGTCCTAAAATGTGTTTGACACCCCAGATTTAAGAGATTCCTCTCGGGTCGAAACAATACGAGCTATAAATATGCCTGAATTAACTCTCATCAAGATCCGAGTTATTTTCACTCTCTGCTGGAGCCATTTCTCTTCCAAACAAATCTGAAAATAGCATCTGCTTTCTAGTCGTTCTCAAGTCAACAGTGGCCTGTTAAAGGGATAGTTCACCCCAAACTCAAAGTCTGTCATCAAGACATTTTCAAAAAACAACAGATATTTTTACTACTGTCAGAGTTTTCCTTCATTAGTTAAAAAGTCCACACAAAGATATCACGTAAATATAACGAGAGTGAAAAATGTAAAGTTTTACTGTATATATGCATTACAGCATGCATATATATTACATTACATAAACCCAAACTTTTTTTAGTGGATGTAATTAATGGTGATTTATCATGTAACAGCACTAGTTTATATGCAAATAAAAGCCTAAATGAAATCTAATGCAATCTTTCTCTCTATGAAACCACTTGATCCACATAGATTACGTAAACGATGTCTTTAAATTTTAGAGGGAAAGAAATCTCTCAGCTTTGATTTTAAATATTTGGACTTGGATAGAAGTATTTTTAATCACATAACGACTCAAGTACATTAATATGATTTAAATCTATACATTATTAGCTAAAAAGTGGTGAGGGAACAACAATCAGTGTTTGTTTTGCGGTCACGCTTACTAAACTGGATTGATCTGGCGCATGAACCAAAGTTCAGCGTGTCACAAGTGACTCTCATGATGTGACGTGACTCTCTCTCTCGCTGAGTCACATGAGCAAACAGGAAGTTATTCTGGATTTAAACAGCACCCATGCAAAGCCACAACGCTGAAGTTAAAACACATAATCTGATGTTACCATGAACACCATTGAAAAAATAAAAGAAATCTGATTTCCTTTTTTTTTTGGCACCTAGTCATCACATGACTTAAGTTGCATGAGTTGCCAGCAGATATGCAGTCACAGGGGAACAGGATGACAACAGGGCGGATACAGAAACCACCAAGTTCAGCAGAACTGCATCTGGTTTATTTCTGTTCTTTACCTCGTAGATAAACACTAGAAAGATCACCCGCAAAATACTAATAGCTTTACTGACTACTGGAGCAATGTTTGGTCTCTTTGAACTCTTACAGACGCTGGGGTGTGTTGCAGCTCACCTGCAGGCCGGGCATCCCCCCACCACCACCACAGAGGGCTGGACGATGGTGTAGGTGCTGGTGTAGGCCGGCTGGGCAGCTATGGCCACAGGAGCTGCGTGGGCCGCTGGGAAACCTGCGGGGACAGAGTTGACATCCATTTAACCCTCCACATTCACCACTTCATCAGTTCAGATGCTGCACGAGGATTTATGAGCTATTAGAGCTGAAGTTTCTTGTGAAGTGTGCTGAACTGAATCCTCACTCGTGGTGTAATTTTAAAAAAGTGCATTTTTAAGATATATTATCATTAAAGTGCACTTAGACACACTTAAGTATACTTTTGAAAAGGTAACTGTGTAATAATGTCAAATCAATGTCTACTATAGTGTTTGATTATCCCTTTAACTGTAAATTACTTTATATAACATTAAGTTCATTTCCGGCTTGTTGCATTTAATATCAATTTAATCTAATGCATTGCCTTTCAATTGAATATAACATGCAATGAAGTGTTTGTAACACATACTCTTTTATAAAGTGTACTTCTCTTTCACAAGGGTATAAAACCAGTAAGACTGTCCGTGATTAGTTAATAACTAACTGACCCAACCAACAACCAACAGTACAGTACGTGACTGCTTTCAGTGCATTTACGGTCTACGATCTATTATAAGAACTACATATAAAAACTGGCACCAAATTATAAATGATTAACTTATTCATATACCATGACACTACATGTATCAAAACATACAACTCTTTTGACAGAAACCTGTTGCATAAGCTGCTTAGACTAGTTTTACAAGTTAGTCATCTGATTTTTTTTTTTAGTACTTCATAACAGTTATTTGAGAATAAATCAGCCAGACCAATAACTGAATTAATCTGATTTACACTGATTTATTCATATATTAATTCAATGTACCATGTCTGATAACTACTGTATTGTTATTATTGTTGTTGATGGTGGCTTTCTATTTATTTATTTATTTATATATATATATATATATATATATATTTTTTTTTTTTTTTTTAGGGCTGGTGGTACTCAGCGCAATATTTTAAATATCAGATTTGTTTTTTTCTTTTTATGAAATGAAATGGCAAGGCTTGTACAGGTTTTAAAATGTCAGTTTTATAAACCGCTTTACCCAAATGTTTCTTCCTCAAACGTTCAAGAAGAGAAATTAAAGGAAGCAGAATCTGAACCAGTATCGTTACTTTAAATAGGAACATGACACACATCTTATAAAATCCTGCAGTGAGCGAGTAATAGCTGGTCAATAGTTGTAAACAGAGGTTAAATACATTAAGAGGTTCTCTTGCCTTGGTACGGCGGCGGAGCTTGGGGCTGGAAGCCCGCGGCTGGTGCAGCGGCCGCGGGGATCGAGCCGTAATCGTACGCGGCCGGGACTGTGTTGTACGCTGGAGGTCTGTCCTGGAGAAGAGGTTTAGAATCCATATTTAGTCTTTGGCGTCCTGTCCACTTCACCAAACTAACACGAAATCTTCTCGAGCTGCTTTAACGCGGATGATCACCGGACTAACACAAACAAAAACCAAAACAAAGATCTGATGAAAGTTCCTCTGCTCTCCCCATGCGACTTCAGCCCGCTCTTACAGCGTCTGTGTGAGCGACGGGAATGTTATTAAAACGTTCAAATGTCCTAAAGGTGCGCCATAGCGAGCTTTTCTTGATTTCTCTCGTTTCTGAGAGAAATCTGGGTTAGTTAACGACGGAAACTCCTTATCAAACTCAAACGACGGTTTTTTTTCCTGCTCGCTGCACTGTCACAAGACTCAGATCACGTGACCGAGTGGAACGCGGCGCGGGGGGTGTCTTAAAGCTATACACGCTCAATTTTACATAAGATATTATATATATATATATATATATATATATATATATATATATAGTATACAGTATACCTGTGTGTACTGTGTATACTTATGTATATATAAAATCAGGTCAATCAGATAAATTTTCCTTTCTATGACATGGCATGTTCATAAATTATTTTGGGACATTTTAATACAAGACGTTTGTTTGAATATTCAAAAAATTAACTAAACTTTTCTGGTAAACAAAAAAACATAATCTATCTATTATTCTCTCTACTTATGTCATCTTCACTACTGCTGTTATTTATTTGCATGTGGGCTAATAATTAAACATAACTTATTATTTTTTTTTGCTTATGATCTTTACACCTACTTTCTTTGAGTGACAATCAGATTCGTGCATTATCCACACTACCACTTGGCTAGTTGTTCCCTTTTCTTTGCCTTGTTTATCGATTCTGTTTTGTATGAGAGAGAATTACAGTAAATTACAGTAAAGGCTTTATTGCTGTCATAAAGAACTCACCTTGTGATAAATCTTAGATTCAGAGATTGTTCTTGAGCATGTATGTACAGGTTTCTGCGGGTCTGTCTGGATATTAAACCAGTATAGAAACTGATGTTCTCTTATTTAAGTCACTGATCTGGGTCATACAGGCAAGAGAAATATGCCGCCCTATCTAAAGAAAAATACGAGAGATCTCTCATTATTACCCTCACATCACGCCTGCTCTCTTTGACATTGTTTTGTTGCATATGATTCAGACTTCTTCACTGAAAGTCCCCCAGGGGTCTAGAAAAGGGCAGTTGTTGAAAAAAGTTTAGACTCACGTGTGAAAGGGTTAATCTGGATCAGAATGATTTGGATTTGGAAATCTCATCTTTTGCTATCTTGCTTTTGTGCTGGTTCACCCTGATCCAGATACACACTTTTTAAGATTTCCAAATCTGGATTACTCGTGCTCTATGGAGCCAATAAAGGGACATGGTAATGGGGAAAGGATCCCAATGTTTTGCATTGCATTTATACATTTGACTGGTCCATTTCTAAAGATTGTGCCAAATTAGTTTACAATAAGTGCTTACAAAACATTGAATTGCATATTTTTGTTTGATATTGACAGCTATTTTTTGGGGATATATTGCATGTTGAAGTTGTGTATTTTTTGGACCAGTTTTAAAGTTATATTTCTTAACTGAAATCCTGAAATTTTGCTGAGATCAGAATAATCCCATTTTTTTTTAAATCAAAACATCCCAATCTTATGAAGTCTTATGACTTTTGAAGAATATTGATAATCAACCATTTTAACACTAACATGTCCTGAAACTCTACTGACACTGACGGAACATTTATCAACAATGCACAAGAAATGAATGAATGAATAAATGGTTTAAATAGTTTCACAATCGTTTTATTTTTTTTTATTTACCACATAAAAACCATATGTATACAAATTAAAATCAGTAGCCTGCATGTAAACACAAAATGCACATATATGCATGTGAAGTTTGCTCCTTCATTTATTTGATGGTATGCTCCTTATGACATTCTTTCAATCAATAAATCACTTTTATTTATATAACGCTTTTAGCAAAGCACTGAACATTATCAAACAGGAGAATAGAGTGATGGTGATGTATAATGACGAGATTAAACTGTTTATCAAATACAGAGACGGTCTCTGTAATCAAAACGACGATAATCACTAGAAATGAAGTGCCCCCAACAAAGCAAGCCAGAGACAAGGAACCAAAACCATCCATGAGAGAATGGGGAAAAAAACCTTGGGAGAACCAGGCTTATTTGGGGCCAGTTCCCCTCTGGCCAGACGCCCAGCACCTAATTTCCAGTTTTATGTTAAGCACATGTCAGATTGTGCAAAGGACTTATAGTTTGTGTGCATTTGGTTCGGGTGATCTGTCCACAGAGCTCATCCAGGTGTTCTGGTCTTTTATCGACCCACAACTTCAATAGAAAAAAATACTACGTATCATGTCACGTTTCCAACATACGTCAAAAATAATGCTAACGTTAAATAGATACGTTGAAACTAAACATGGATTAAAAGTGCAGCAGTTAGTAAATTCATCTGACTGATACATCTATCTATTCATTACATCAGCCTGTAGTAAGAGATGAAGAATACAAGTTAGCACTCGTGTATCACCCATGAGTTTTAATTATTGAGAAAGTAAGGAATTAATTATTGAGCAAGTAAACGCGCGCATATGAGAACGCTACCCGACGGAAAAACATACACGCTCACACGGTCTGTCCAATCAGAAGCTTCGATTTCGACATTTCCGCGAGCGCTGACCAATCAGAGAGAAAATACCGCTGACTTCCTGCTTTCAGTCCGTGAGCCTTTAGAATAATGCTGGGAATAAAAATAAACAGACGGCCGATGTTTGTAATGCGCGGAATATATGAAGACTCACTTCACAGTCATTAAACTACATAGCAGGTAAGTTTATGAGTCTGCTTGCATCGCTTTTGAACAGAATATGAAGCGCCTGTGTGTCGGAATTTAAATTCGTCATTCGGTTACTATGTTTACCGAACATATAGCATATGATAACGATAGCAATGCAAAAAAACATAATATAAACTAAATAAAGTACTGAATATAGGGCTGTAATAATGAATCCAGTCAGACAGGTGCAAGCTGACCAACTGGTGTCCAGTTACCTGTATCTCTTACTTCATACAAGAGACAAAACGTCTTTATTGTGTTACAATTGAATGTATAATACGTATTATTCCAGGTCATCACGATTTCTTTCTGTATATGAATCGAATGAAATGAGGAAACTGTAAAATGCTATTTAGTTTCAATAACTATATGTTTGGAGGTGAATGTACAGCCTATGTATATATTTAAAGCTATTAGAAGTGTATATTAAATGAATTAGGGTGGATTTAGTGTGATGTGGGACATCTAAGCTTCAGGCTTTATCTCTTTTACAACACTAAAGTGAACATTTTTGTGTCTCGCACAAAGTAAAAGTTTTTGCTTACATGAGATATATATGTGTGTGTGTGTGTGTGTGTGTACTATGTATATGTATTATGTATATAATACACACATCCAGTATATATTTTGAAAATATTAACATGTAAATATGTTTTATATTGTTTATAAACATAATTTAAATATAAGCATAACATTTTACTTAAATCTATATGTACGTATTTATATATTAAAAATAAATATACACACGTTTTATGTAGCTAAACAAAAACTAGTTTTATTAGTTTTAACTAATGTGGGACAGTCAAATGTTTATTTATTTATTTATAAAGTGTCCCACATTACCCCAATTCACCCTGCTGTCCAGGGCCCATGATGTCGGGGTCGCAGCTGTGGGCGGTGGATGTGTACGGGCGGGGGTTCAGTCTGTGGACTGCTGGGGGGTGTTGGAGGCGCTCCGCTGATCTCCTGCTGGAGCTGAAGCGGGTGACGGGCTCTCAGGACTGCTGCTGGGGTGTTGGGTGTGACCATCAGGTTTATCTCCATGTGTATCCCAGTCAAGTACCGATACGCCATCAGGAGGAGACCTATGAAAACCAGGTGTGTTGAAAACATTTCAACTGATACAGACACTTTGCAAATGAAATAAAGTGGTAGTAGTCACAAATAAAGTTAAATAACAATAGCACCCAAGCAATCAAAAGCAAAGCAGAGTAAACCAATATAAGCAATGAGTGTAACAATACATGAATTAAAAATTATAAAGTGTAGTCATAAGGCTTAATTGAGATTTATATATTTGAATAAATAAGCTTTTGTTCGTTAGGAGAGGAAAATATATGGGCGGGATACAACTGGAATCTGTGTAAAAAAATCAGAAAGTAATTTTTGAGCTAATTTACTGAATATCTCAATGGAGCATGATTGTTACTTAAAATCCTAATGATTTTTTGATAGAAGAAAAATGTATCATTTTGACCCATACAATGTATTTTTGGCTTATTTTTTAACAAAATATCATCAGTTATGTTGTTGCAATCTCTCCTTTCTTAATAATAGTATTAATTCTAGTATAGTATAGTAATAATGACCATAAGGTTTGTACGTTTGTACATTCTCTTTCTGTCTGTTTTACAGAGATGGAACCCAGTTGATGGTTACACAGACACACTCCTCCCGACAGACCGCTGGCAGTGGACGGATGAGTCGGGCTTGAACCCACAACCTCTTCACAGCTTTGTGTTGCCGTCTGCTAACTGGGAGTGGGAGGGTGACTGGTTCGTGGACGATGAAAGCTGTGGGAGAGAATCCAGTGAGACAGGGGTGAGTGACACCATCTCTTAACACAAGCCATCCTAAATTCACCCTGTGGATTTACTACAAACTCAGCACACTCCAAACCGAGCCTGACGTAATCGAAACAGGATGGCTGTGTGCTTTCAGGGGTGGGAGTATGCAGTGGACTTCCCTGCCACCTTCAGCAAAGAGAAGAAGTGGAATTCATGTGTCCGTCGCAGGCGATGGCTTCGCTACAGGAAATATAAAGCACTGGGATCCTGGGCCAAAGTATACAACAGACATTTCCGTTTTATGCTGTTTCAGTGTGAAACAAACAAAATAATGTTGTTTTTTTTAACATCTATTAGCTGATGTCGAGTCTGTCTGGTTACAGGCATGTGTGTTTTTGATGCAGGTGCCTCTGGACAGAGCCAGACCCCCACCAGAGCCCTTCACTGACATCAGCTGTGGAGGCTGGGACATGAGCGACAGTCCTGAGAAACACATTTACCTGTGGGCCGTGTCCCAGCAAGGGAAGGTACGTCATTACACATGCAGCCAGTGCAAAGCAATATTCCTGCTAGAAAACAAGCTCTGGAAATGTTTTCTGTTGCCACAGAATATAATTTACTTAAATATGCTACCTACATATTGATCTGGTCAGGTCATTTAACTTTTATTTAGCGAGGACACAGTAAATTGATCAAAAGAGACAGTAAAGACATATTTCGAAAGATTTCTATGCTGTTCTTTTTGAACTTTAAAAGTTGAAAAGTCATGCCTCCACAAAAATATTTGATCATAATAAATGTTTCTCAAGCAGTAATTCTGAAGGATCACGCGACACTGAAGATTGAGTTCCAGTGAATTCACTGGATTCATTCACGTTTTAAAATATGTTAGGATCAAAAAGCAAAAGTTCTTATTCACAACATTTATTTTATGTCAGAATTTATTTTTCGGTGAACGTAGAAGAGCGCTTTCATGAACATTAAAAACTCTTACCAAGGTTAAACTTCTGAACAGAGGTGCATATGAATAAACAAAACGTATATCTGTAACAAAAAGCAAACAAACTACTTTACAGAACACAAATCAAAAGAACTTTCTGTGGTAAATGACTGTAATCCACAGCTTACGCTATATTTGACTAGTCATTTAACCAGATAAGCAGGTTAGTGTAGCAATGCAGTTATGGTTGCATTACAAGTATCTGACCTTTAGATGGCACTGCTGCTCTGTTTTTTTAAATTGGCTATTTTTATATTTTCAGTTTTCATTTCAATTTTGTATATTCGTTATTTGCTCTATTTTGCAAGTTTAGTTTTAGTAAATTCAGTACTCTTACGTTTTATTGCCTTCTAATTCTCATTTAAGTTGATGTTTGTCATCTAACATTCACAGTATTATTTTTTCAGCTTTATTCAATGAACAAAAATGATTTTAGTTTTAAGTGAAGCGCTGACTTGTGGTCGCATGACCACCAGAGGTCGCTGCTGTTCCGTGATGTCAGCTGTACTTTTTGAGCTCAGCCAACACCTCCTTACGGATTAACCACTTGCTCACAGGAATGTGAACAATTTTCCAGCCAAGCGGTTAATTTAAACACTCGCTGAATGTTTTGTCGTTTTTATCACGTGTTAAGAAACTCTTCGTGACACCGGATCTGAGGTGTGTGTCTCTTTACAGCTGTGGTTCCGCGCAGGCATCAAACAGCAGAACCCGGAGGGGGCGCGCTGGGAACCCATTCATGTGCCCCGAGAGGTGACGCAGGTCAGCGCCGGGCCGAAAGACCTGCTATGGGTCGTTCTCTGGGATGGACAACTGCTGGCCAGATCGGGCATCAGTAAAGACTGCCCTAAAGGTCTGACACTGACAGATTTATTCCTGTCCTTTGAATTCACACATATAGTGTGCACGACATACAGTACATGTTTTAAACACATCGCTGCTATTTACGGTGAAACTGTGATCACGTCAAGGTCATGTCGATAGCATGACAGAGGTATGAACACACGGAGGTACTAAAGAACATGTGGTCACTTGCGCCACAATTTCTGAATGTCACCGCATTAAATAACATGAAGTCAGTGTCTTAACAGGACACTTTCAATAGAAATGACATTGAAGTTCTGTATATATAGATAGGGAACATGCATTCACCATTAACTGTATGGACTTTGTACATCAGTAAACTCCTTATTTGCTGCAGTAATATGCAACTAGCCAATCATGGATAGTGTTAAAGTCACCATAACCTCTACATTCAGTGCACACTTAAGTATATTCTTTAAAAGTACATTGTTTTTGTTTCCAGGCTCGTCGTGGGAGCTAGTGCAACCTCCAAATCAGAAAGGAGCTGTTCATGTCGCAGTGGGAATCAATGTCGTTTGGGCCGTTACTAAAGACAACAAAGTAAGATGGTGTTATTTACTCTAGAAATGCTTGACGTCATTCTTCAACCATCAAAATAATTGGAAACTTTACAAATGCAGCCAATTTGATCAAGTAACGCTCCATGAGCAGGATTGGACTGCACTGATCTAGCGTGCTGATCGAATTGAAAGTAATATTAAGAGTAAAAATGCTTTAGATGATAACTCGGTGCCTTGTGTGGCAGTGTAGCATGCTACTGAAAGATATGTTGTTTATATATACTTAAAATAAAACGGGTAGTACACAGTGTACAGGAAAGTGCTATAAACGCAGTGTGCATTGTTTAAATGTGTGTGTGATAGGTTTGGTTCAGGAGGGGTGTGAATTCCCACAATCCCACTGGCTCAGGCTGGATCAGTATTGGTGGAGAGATGGTGATGCTTAGCGTGGGGCCCAATGACCAGGTGAGATCAGTGAGGGATCGTGTTATACTGCTGTTCTAACAATACAAACAAACACGCACTCACTTTACAACAGCATACAGCCAGATGGCCTGAAGACAGCTGGAGGGGGTGAATTACAGTACACCTTACATTATAGTAATATTAAAGTGACATTCAAGCAATTACGTGAAAGTAATATTACTTGAAGTGCCTCTATTGTGGGTTATGAAAGGGTTCATATTTTGGTTTTGGGAGTCCCCAACAACAGGTTGACATGCAAAACACTTGTGTTTTCTTCTAATATACATTTATTTTTATTTAGTTTAAAGTGATTCACTCAAATGATTCATTTTTCCTAACCCCTCTTTTGCGCGGTGCTTGGTTCATTGGTCGATTTTATTTAAAGCGGTGTTGTTTGGACCAGCGCTTCATCTATTTTTAACACTCCCAAAGCGACGCCTAGTGGCAACAAGTGGGCAAAGCAATATGTCAACAATATTTAAGATTCATTTTACAGACGAAATCATTCAGAGTCAGCTCATTATCATAACCGTGAGGTCGGATCTCCCGCCGGCGGGAGCACGTGGCTTTTTTTCAGATGTCAGAGAAAAGAACTGAAACTGCTCTGTCATATATAACTGCACGTGTAAGACAACACCGCATTTAAATCTGTAAAGGGTCTGTTTTTTTTGTATACACTCACAATATCAACAAAACCTACTGCTTTTGGTAAATAAAGAAAATGAACAGGGTGCGTTCTCTGCTGTCTCTGTCTCCGTGATGATCAGATTACAACACGTGCGCTATTGTTATCACAATCATCCACGTGCGAGTCGCGCAAATTTTGACATCCACTGCCAAATTTGATATTCTGGTTCCAGATATGGCTATAGTACTTTAGAGTATATGTATAGGATTTTTCAGTGGTTTAATTGTCCACTGGGTGAAAGTCATAAGTGTTATCACTTCACGATTTGTGTGATCATTCATGTCTATAGTGCAAAAAGTGCAAGTACAAGCAATAATAGTGATCTTTGCCTTTGCAAACTTTACTAACAAGTGACGTATCAATCTGGGTGAGTTCACTATACTTTAATCACTGCTGCCGATATCATGTTTCATCTGGTGGAATAATCATTTTCTCCCGTGTGGACAACTGTAGTGGTCCCAGTGCTTGTCCTTGGGGGACACCCTTCTGAGGAAGGGTGGGGGCCAGACAGGTCTAATTACACTCCTGCTCTCGCATGTAGATTTGAGGATTAACCATCATTAGTTCCTCAGACCAATATGTGCTCCCTGCACGGCAAGCCGACTCTATTCACCGCCCTTGTTTATACACACAAACACCCAACATCCAGTCTCCTTCTCCAGCTCACACTGGCTCCTCCCTCCAGCCAGGACGGGCTTGTATGGGTATGAGTCGGGTGTCCGTGGGTGTTGATTACTAGAGCCGCTGAGTCTCAGTGTGGAGTTTGCAAGCCATGCAGTCTTTGCCTCTGCATCTCTCTCTCTCTCTCTCTGTAACTGAAACTTTAGACTGCCTGGCTCTTCCTGTTGCCCACTGCCTCCTCCATCTCAGAAGCAGCCTTATATATACACCTCCAATTCTTTCACCCGCACACAGCCATATGGGAGCGTCTAATTTGAGTTTGGCCACTCTCCACTATTCCATACTTCACATTTCATTACTAACCGCGCGGGCTGTGTATCCGTGTGTTCAGCTCAGCTGCAGCGCTCATACTTGATCCTGATCCTCAATTTGGCTTAATCAGAAACAATACACTGTCTATGAGAACTATGTCAGCACATAAAAAGAAGGTCGACTTATTACATGATGATTTTCTGATGCCAGCTTCATTACGAGGCGGTTAAAAACGGGGGATGGAATTTACTGTAATTTCTTATTGTATGGCTGTGAAGTGCTTGATTGTGATATAACAGGTTAACCAAGCAGACTGCGGTCATGTATTTCTGGGAAATGACTAGAATATATATATATATATTTGTGTGTGTACTGTGTATATTTGTTATGTCTATATATATATATATATATATATATGAAAATATTTATATGTAATGTAAAAGTTATTTGATTAATGTAATTTCAATGTTTTTGTTTTTCTGAGCAAAAAATAAATATACATTTCACCCTGATTTACAGAAGACAACCCCCAAATTGTAAACAATTTTTCAGGCATACTTACAACAAAAATCAGTTTATCACATATAGAAAGAATGATTACTTTCACCCCAAATACTAATTAGTTGTAATTATTATTAAAATAATCTTTTTTTTTTATTCAATCATAGGTTTTGTCCAGTTCAGAAAGAATTGTTAACTCATTTAAAACAAAATAACATTTGTTACGCTGCCTTTTTCTTTTCTATATTTTAATATGTAATAGTCAGAATAAGCATGTTAGTTTTTGAATGACAGTGTAACATTATTTCAACCAAATTGTGACATTGTGTTCTCCAAAACCTATTAGAAAACTTATTGGGAGACTATTTACTTAACTTACATTTAATGTGCTGTCTATGGACATAAAATCATTTTATTTTAAAATGATTTTTATTTCATTTTTCACATTTATTTTAAAAACAGACACCATAACATTTGTGACCAAAATGCATGTGTGTGTATTTATATCAATTTACATAGTAAATACATACAGTACATGCAATTAATCATTTGACAGCATTAGAAATGTTATTACAATATATAAATAATTTTTTCATATTATAAAATTTAAATGTTTTTAATGATATATTTTATATTACATATTATAATAAATATTTTAAAATATAACATATGAATTTATTAAAATAAAGACTGCAAAACACCAGAAGGTCATTTCTATTTCGTTTTTAATATACAGATGATCCATTTAGAAAATACTAGGGTATGTTTGTCCCATTGTGTTGTGTTATCAATTTTGACCCATATATTTGAATATCTCAGCTTAAAGGCGCTATGTAAGAACTAAGAGACTGTGGCTGGTGTCATATGAAACATCCGTTTTTTTTACGTGTGCTTCTTTGTGACACAGGTATGGGGGGTTGGCAGTGATGACCGGACTGTGTATTTTCGTCATGGCGTGACAGGCACAGAGGTCACAGGCAGGTCATGGGTGGCAGTGTCAGCTCAGCTTGAAGGCAGTAAAAGCACAAATCATTCCAGGTAGTTGAAAAACACTGTTCAAGACCTGCAATTCATTAAATTTGGTTTCCAGAGAGAAATTTGGAAAGAGTGTGATTTGCTACACCTATAAACAGAGGTTAATAATTTAAAGTAAAGATATTAGCGCTGTGGAAGGTTATCAGAAGATGCCATTTACAGCATTTGTTGTGATGTCGTGTCCATCCAGCAGTCGGCATCTTGTCTGTCAGTGACAGTGTTGTGAATGGCTCTGTGTGTTTCCCAGTGTCCATGTTCACAGTGATGCCGGTGTCTTTGCTGGTGAGGTCACCGCTCCTTCCCAGGGTTCAGTTCTGAGCTGTGATGACACGGACATCCCAAAGCCGTGCCTCCCCAAGATCACGAGTGACAGCTTCATCTCAGCGCTGGTGTCTGATCGCTCCGCTCCAGCACACGACCCGCCCTCTGAGGGTCACTCCAGCGTACCTGAGGACAACCAGGCGTCGAGCCAAGAGTCCGATTCCTCCATCCTGAGCCCCAGCAGCCCGTCTGATAGTAGCGAGACACCATGGAGCAATGTTGACCTGGAGGAGATGAAGGGCTCGATTCCCAGCAGCGCCCGGAGCTCAGTGGCCACGTACCCCATTGAGCTGCAGCACAACACGGTAGTGCAGGAGGAAGTGCCGCCCTGGGCCTGGGTCACCGGTGGAGGATGTGACATCAGTTCCAGCTCACATGTCCATTTGTTTAACATCTCAGGTGCAACAAAGTTAAAACAGTCATTACTTACACACTTTCAGCTTCCACCTTGTGTTTGAACTGAGCGCAGCTTTGTTCAACTTAAAACGCTTCTTTCAAAAAAATGTGTAAGATGTTATTCCTTCAGTTTTTTAAAAATGACTCTCTTTTCTGTCGGTTTTTGACAGATCCCGGGCCTCTCTCTCCGTCCATTACACCTGCCCTCAGTGCTCTAGACACAGACGCTCAGACAAGAGCAGCTCAGCAAGATAGAGACGCCTCTGCAGAGAAGGTAAATGCAGTGTGAGCAGGCCTTCATGCATCACCCGAGAGGAAGAGTCAAGCGGACACACTGATGTATGTGTATTTGTGTGTGTTTCAGTCTGTGCGTGTGACGAGAGGTTGTATGTGCTGGTGGAGGGACTGGACGCCTCATCAGTGGGAGGATGTGAGTGTGACGCTGGAGCAGGTCACCAGTGCTGGACCTCAGACAGGAGACATCCTTTACCTCTACTACACACACGACCAGGAGAAGAAGGTGCCTCTGTCAGAAATAAGTGCACTTTAGCATAATTGCACAAAGAGTACTTATTATGGAAATAATAAATAATAAGCAATTTAATACATTTATAATATATATAAACTGTATTAGTGTAAATAACTCTCCCAATGTGTGTGCTAGTATCTGTATGCTGTGATAAAGGAGGTGACGGCCCTGGTGCCCGTCTTCAGAGACTCTCTGTACACTGTAGCTGTTTACACGCCAGCGAGAACCAAACAGAGACAACCCATTCTACTGGCTACTCCCTCTCAACAAGACTTCAACACCTGGGTAAACGATCTGATTAAAAGCTTTGCCCCGATACTTTCGCGATCGTCTATATTCCTGGTGTGTTTTTGATTGCACTGCAGAATGAGAGTGACAAGTGTTTCCTGTCTGTGTGTGACCGTTACAGCTGTCTCTGTTGAACGACTCGTGTTGTGCGTCCAGGGCTCTCGGAGAGCATCCGTCCAAACAGGCTCTGTGGGCTGTGACGTGTAAAGGAGACGTCATGGTGCATGAGCCGTCACCCAGTCTGGAAGCCCCGGCGCAGTACTTAGCCTGTGACCACATGTAAGAACCGTCTGTCTGACGGGATAACTCCGATCTAAACCTAGTGAGCTGCTTCACTGTCAGCACAGGACCTTCACATGCCATTTCTTTCAGATACAGCAGTGGGCAAAACGATTAGGACTATAGTATTTTCAGTCGTTTAAATCTTTTGCTGTAGTGTGTCAGGAGGAAATATTTCCAATCATTGATTTAGCCATTGATTGTAGTAATTGGGTGCTCCACACGGGTTTAACATCACATTTTTACCAACAGACATCGCTCTCACCGGTGACTGCTTTTGCTAAATCCGCTCTGTGTATTGCAGGTGCATAAAGTTGTCCAGACAAGCAGCACACTAGGTTTTAGACAGAGCTAATCTGGTGTTTCATAAATGAGTCGTGCATATAGTCAGGCTTGCATGCCACAGAAATGTTTGATTTGGTTTCCTTTGGGCCGCTTGTGTGTGTGGTTGTGTTGGGCATGCGTCACGTGTCTGTGCACACACTGTACCTGCTGTGGGCTCAGGTTCTGGCGTCAGGTTCCTGCTCATCTGCTCTGTGTGGAGTCTAACAGTCTGGGTGTTGTGTGGGGCATCGCTCACGATCACACCGCCTGGGTCTACACGGGGGGCGGCAGGGGACCATTGGCTCAGGGTAAACACGCACACCCTGCTGCACTCCCTATCCCTTTCACTAACTAGTTTTGACCCTGCAACAATATGCTGGTTTGGTCGCTGGTGTGCTGATGTTCAGTCAGACCGGCATCAAACCAGCATAAACCAGAATTTAGAGCAGGATGGGATATTTAGTATACACCGCCCAGTAAGCAGTATGCTAGTACTGTATTGTTTGAATCTCATTAATTTCAGGAAACGACAACCTTAAGCAAGCGATAAGCGATGTGAGGAGTGTGTGCATCTACGAGAACCAGCGCTGGAACCCGATGACAGGATACACAGACAAGTGCGTGTCATTTCCCTGAGCTCTGCTGCTTGTTTACTGCTCCTGCTGGAAAAGCTCTGTCTGCTGTGCTCCTCAGGGGTCTCCCCACAGACCGTCACATGTGGAGCGATGAGTCGGGTCAGAGAGAGTGTACCAAAGACAACACCTGCCCTCCCTCACCGCAGTGGACATGGGTACTCAACAAGACTGCATTATTGAGCAGCCTGTAGCATTTATAGTGCACTATACCATTTGGAGTATTATATGGATTAGTAATTGACTGATATCTGCATCTCACAGGTTTCTGATTGGGCTGTTGACTACAGTGTCCCGGGAGGGACAGATAAAGAGGGCTGGCAGTATGCTGCAGATTTCCCAGTGTATGTGGACTTCAAACGTAATACTAGAACAGTAGCTAGTAATTTCTATCTCAGTCTAATATATGCTTTATATTCGTTCAGGAGGTTTCATGGTTATAAGACGATGAAGGACTTTGTGCGACGCAGGCGGTGGGCTAGGTTAGTTCACATGCTATTGAATGCCCTGATTCTTTGATAGAAACATATTTTTTATCTTGTTTCTTTCTCATTTGGGGGGAAAAAACATAAAGGGTTAGTTCATCCCAAAATGAAAATTCTGTCATTAATTTAAGACCTTTGTTCATCGTCTGAACACAAATGAAGATGAAACCTGAATGTGAATTCTCCATGGACAGCAATACAACTGAAAAGATCCTGAAAGTAGCTCAACTCAAGTTTTGCGCAAATACTTAGTTTTTTGTGCAAAGAAAACAAAAATAACATCCTTTACTCAACCATTCCTCTCCCCTTGAGTTATGACTTATAGTAATGAGCCATTAGTGACATCATTTTTCATTTTGGGGTGAAATAACACTTTAACAGAGTAAAATGCAAATGCTATATAAGAGTGTTTCTCTGCCACAGGAAGTGTGAGACCAACCTTACTGGCCCATGGCTGAAGGTTCCACCGATCGCTCTGACTGACGTTACCATCTTGCCGTGTCTGGCCCAGTGCAGTCTGGAGCAGGTTCCTGTGTGGGCCATCAGTGAGAAGGGAGATGTGCTGTGCCGTCTGGGAGTCACCGCCAACAACCCGGCTGTGAGAACTAAACCCTGTCACTATCCTGCACCAATCTCACAAAACAGGGCCACGTCATCTTCAAAATTTTATTTTTGAATCAGGCACGTCCTGAATGGTCCCAGAAAAATACAGACAGTCTCAGAGTGACAAATAACCCATGACATCAGTGCAATTAATTACACCCCTTCACACCACATTATGTATAATATTTTAAATATATATGGCTAATTTGTTGGTACTTTAGATATATATTAGGTATATGAGATGACCAGTAAATATGTAAGAGCAATGTACTGAAAAATATGATGATGATATCCTCCTCTAATCTATGTTCTCATATTGAGTTTGTGTGCATAGCCTATGGGATGTCCCTGATGTCTCTCTGAAACCGCAGGGTAATTCCTGGCTCCATGTGGGCACTGACCAGCCCTTCAAGTCCATTTGCATAGGAGGAGGCCACCAGGTGTGGGCCATCGCCAGGGATGGTGCCGTCTTCTACCGGGGCTCTGTGTCTGCCCACAATCCAGCTGGTGAGACCACAGACTCATCCTAATGGAAAGTGTGACGTTTTCAATTAGAAATGATGGTGGGAATTCTACAATATGTAAATACTGCTGGTTCTGGTTTTCCCATTTAAGCCACTTCCAGCTGTTGATAGATGTGATTCAGTGCATTGTTGAAGACCTTTTTAAGAGATTTTTAAGATAAATTAGACATATTATTGTTAAAATAAGGAAAAATCATGCAAGTACATTTTGTAAAATATGTTTTTGAAAAAGCTTTTGCAGTCTTATTTTCAAAAAATGCCTATAAAACTTCTTATTTACATGTAGAAAATGAAAAAAGGCTCAATAAGATTTCTTTGATTTCTTAGGTGAGTGCTGGTATCATATACCATCTCCCCCGAAGCAGACGCTCAGGCAGGTGTCTGTGGGCAGGACCTCCGTATATGCTGTGGATGAAAACAGTGAGACAGTTGTTCCCATTCAATTAAAATGTAGTTTATTTATTTGAATCAAGTTGTATGGAGAATCACAGACTCTTAAGTGACCGTTTATCCTCATTAGGAAGTGTGAAGAGACAGATACAGTAGAAGGGAGTATGCAGTGAACAAGCAGTAATCAATATGCCATTGAGAACCTTGTAGACAGTAGATCTCTCTCTAATGGACTTTGAGCTCAGTATGTATGCTTTTTGTAGGTAATCTGTGGTACAGACAGGGTTTGACACCCAGCTATCCTCAGGGTTCTGCATGGGAACTCATCTCCAATAATGTGTGTAAGGTGTCTGTTGGACCACTGGACCAGGTTTGAAAACTCATACTTCCCGTTAAAACCACTAATTATTTTAAAGGTTTTTTTTCATATAACATAAAGTTAAGGGTACTGAGATTGCACATAAAACTGCATATGATCGTACGCAACCAGGGGTTGTTGCTGTTACGTTTTCTTTTAGACTATCTACCAGCTCTAAATGAAAAGATATCTGCCCTAACAAAATTATGGTGTGCCACATGGCTCAATATTAGGCCCTTTGTCATTCTCACTGTACATGCTGCACAGCTGTATGCTCGAAGCTCTTTTCGCTAACATTTCATCCTGCAGTTTTGTTTGTTGCAAATAAATCTTTCCTTTACCCACTTTCTTTGGAACGCTCCTCCTGAGGTTGTGGTCGTAATGTTTTATCTGTCCAGGTTTGGATAATTGCTGATAAAGTGTCAGGTTATCCATCAGAGAGCCCAGGAACGGTGTGCCATAGACTGGGAGTAAAGCCCATGCAGCCCAAAGGCCTGAGCTGGGACTTTGGCATTGGGGTGAGTTTTTCCACATCAAGTCCAACGCTAAATTGTGCTTTCCTTGATAGTCCACTTTAGACATTCTACGAACTCTAAGTAACTTTGTAATTACATGTCAGCTAGCCGTCATATTAGACTGTCTTCTGACACTTTATTTTGATGGGTCCACAACATACTGACTAAGAGAAACTTGAGTATACTTCAACTTATTCTAAAAGTCTACTCTGAGAGTTAGCAGACATGTAGTTACTTAAACTAGAATATCTAAAGTGGACTATCATAATAAAGTGTAACCAAAACAGAAGGTTTAGAAAGCTAACTGATTTGATTGTCATACAATCTCCTAAAGAACGTAAACGAGCATAATTTCAATACAATATTCAACAATAAATCTTGTAATTAGTATGAACAGATATTTAGCCTGAGAGTCATTTCTTCAACCTATGCACTAAAACAGGGTGGATGGGAGCACCTGTCTGTGAGAGGGAACTCTATAGAGGCCCAGCGCGTGGTAGCTCGCAGTCCAATGCCCGGCCGCACACAGAGTCAGGTGAACGGGAATGTTGTGGGCTGCTAGATATAGTGCCCACCTACCACCATCATCATCATCACTACCTTCATCACGCTTGACTGCACGTCCCAGTTTGCCGTTTTAAACACCCTTTCTGTCTCCGTGTCCTGTCCTACCAAACGTGACTTTATGTTTGATTCCACTTGCCTGAGTAACAAACATCACTTTTTTGAGTGTGACGTTTGATTACTGTACGTGTATTATTTGAATCACCCACTGTCTCTGTGTTTTAAGCATGTTATGTATTCTTATTGATGTATTTGCTTGTGTAACGAGTAGAGAACCATTTTACGTTATTGGTTTGATTGTATTATTTGGAGATTCTTATTTTATTTCAGTCCGCTTGCATTGTCTAGAGACAACTTCCCTACTGTGATCGAACCACTGTCATGCTGGGTTTATTTTCCAATAAAGATCTGTTAAAAAGCACCAGTTTGTTTTTTGTTGTGAATTTAAGAAAAAGACATTTCTATGGATTTCTGTGGGATTCGGAAAATAAATAAATCTGACGGTTCTACTGCTGCTGTAAATGAAAGCATCTGTGAAACACGCATGACGAAGAATCAAAACAGGACATAGAATTTCATTGTCATTTAATTACATAATAAACAGAGCAATTAATTATAAACCATTCCTTCAATGATACCAGGCATGATCATCATCAATATGAAGTAAAAATATCACCATTTTTTTAATTTACAAGTTGTAAGGACATGATGACCTGCATTTCCCCATTTATTTTATCATTAATTTGTCTTTTTTTCTATCACTTCTCACCCGTGATGTCACATTTTAGCTTTAAATTACAAAATCAGTCATCGTACCTCCTCGCATCGTTCCCAATTTACAGACAAAATTAAACATTTATATACAGGAGAACAATTCAACATTAAGTTACACTTTAAAGATGTGCAAGATTAAGCAAAGTATACTGTAGAATAAAACCAAAGAATTTCCTTTCATAAAATTTCAAGTTGAACTGAAATCGAGTGCTGGTAACACAGATATTCAACATGTTTAAAACATAGAGATTACTGTACTGAATTACAAGGGGATGATGACGCTATGCACTCGATTATTCTTCCAGCGATAATCTCTACAAATAATCAGCCTCCAAATTTATGAAACATCGTATATCATCCCAAAATCAACGCTCTTCTTGCTGATTGCGTAGTTCCACCTCGATTTGATTTCTACTATATACATTAGTTTAACTCTCACTGACAACCCAAAGCATCATGAGCAGCAAGATTGGCAAATATAAATGATTTATACGACCTATGACGATTGCCTTTCAGGTCCAATGAACAATACATGCGCACCAAAAAAAAAAAAAAAAAAAAGAGGGAAAGCTAAATCATTTCCCATCCCTTGAGTGTTCACAAGCTGCTCTTTAATGTAAACACAAGGGAACCAGAACTTTAAGGAGGTTCTTTGTTTTTTTTCTTACTCAATGCTACAAGCAGCCATTACCTTTGGAAGTCCTGCGAGTTGCTATCTAGTCTCTGTAGTTCAATCTACCGCCAACAAGTGTCTGGGTCGCATTTCAACCCAAACTCTAGAGAAAAAAATACATTTAGCAAAATATCAATATGAACATCATCTTTCATATTTCAAATCGTTAAAACAGAAACTACCATTATAATACAAACACTTTACAATGTAAATACGACATAACCTGTGTTCACAAAAGGGGAAAATATGCATAATTCTCTTGAAAATAATGTTAACCTTCAATTTCTTTAAGCGAAATACAAGTTCCTGTTTTTTTTTTGTGATTTTGGGGTGAAATATGACCTGGATATGTTCTAGATCCCCTTTGCACAGAAAAAAAAACACACCACAAACCTGAACTGAAATTCAGATTAGATGAAGGGTGTCCTCAGATGGGTTGAGAGAGCTGTGAGGCACTGCAATGACCCGATCACTAAACAATCTCACAGCTATAAGCCTGTGTATTCCTCATGGACAGACTGCAACGACAAAAACCGCTCACTACTTAAGACTTAGCATCTCATGGCCAAAACTTTCCAGCTGCCTGTATCCTGACTTGTACATCTTTAAATACAAAAACTATGCTAGTTGTTGCTTGGGCGAAAGTGGTTTTTAAGTAGTCCAAACACTGTACAAAAATATCTGTGGAGACCCATGTTGCTTCTATTGGACATCAAATCCATTACACGATCATATAAATAAGCTTGTCACACTAGATTTCACATAAAAGACTAAATAAAATCCAGTGTGTTAAAATAAGAGGCAAGAATTTTACGATTTCAATTGCACAACTGAGTTTGAGTCTATTGGCTCATTAGTGTTTAACAGAGTCCTCTGGTTGAGTGATAAATTTCATCATCCTTCTGACGTAAAATGTGGACACTGTGAAGAAACGCATATAAGCAAAAGCAAAAAAAGAGAGGCAGGGCACTTGGGAAGCGAGTGAATGTTTCTAAAGCATGTGTGAAGCAAGGTTCCTCGGAATTGCACTGACATAAAACAGGAAATCATAGTTTATGGAAAACCAGAAGGCATCAGTCTAGTCTCTGCAGTCCCCTTCATATCCCCAAATAAATACCAACGCCTTCAAATCAAACACATCCATGACATATCTCCAACATTTATAGGCGTCCGGTAGGTTGTTTAATCCTTCTCTCCATCTTCACCGCTTCCTGAAAAAGAAAGCGAGAAACAATATCCAGAGTTTAGATTCTTGAGGTCCCAGTGTTTGTGTGTGGATGTTGGTGCTGAACTTACCGCCTTGCTCAATGTCGGAGTCTGTGAGGTGGGTGAGGGAGAAGCTGGCGATGCTGGCTGGGGAGATGGAGAAGCGTGAGTAGTTGGAGGGACTGTTCCAGCTCGGCTCCAGGGTGCGGTTTGCAGGGGGTGGTGAGAAATACTTAGAAGCTGCCGAGGTCCCACTGGGCCTACTGGCAGTATGATCACTGGCTGCCTTTGAAAGGAAATTGGGTTCTGGAGATGGGAAGTCATCATCCCACTCAAATGCACCACCTGTGAAACAAAACGAAAGGTTTAAGGCCATTCATGGCTCTTTGATGACAGAGTTAAAAAAAAAAGTAAAATTCAGCGTTTTGGTCTTCAAAATATCTTTGGGTTTTACAAATGAAAATGAGCAGTGATTTTCATCCCTGATCATGGAGTACCAAAAAGTGTAATGTTGGAAGTACTCTAGTACAACATTGACTAAGGGGAAATTTACACAAAAAGCTAAAAATGGAAACCTACACATTTTGGCCATTTACTTAACCAACTGGTTAAATTTCCATGTTGGTCTGAACAAAAGCGGGCTTATTGAGTAGGTGAAGCTGTTGAAACAAACAGCTAAAGTGGCTTCCTTGTAACAGGCTGAACAGAAAGCAGTGCAACACTCGTAAACACTACTTTGTTTGGCATTATACACAAACAAAACTAAATGAAAATGTCTATGATACTTTTCTGAAGGCAGTCAGTTCCCACCAGTCATTTCCTCTTGACATCATAAGATATTTAAGACTTTTTAGGGCCTTAAAATTTAAATAACCAAATATAAAACTTTTTTACGGACCTGCAGAAACCTTTTTATTTACGTGTTTAATCTGGAGGAAAGCATATGTGCACAAGTGTGTAGTGTTTCTTTACGAAGCGACATCGCCAACTGCTGGCCTGGCATGAATGAATACATTTTCTTGAAAACTTTGTCTGCAAAACTTTTTAAAAATCCAAAAGAAAAACTTTTCAATTTTATCACAAATGTTGCTGTGTAAACATGCCTATAAACTGTCAAGAAAGAAACGAGCAGAGTCATTACCTTCTTCATCAGTGGAGCTCTCAGAGTTGGTAAATCTGTTAAGGTAGCTGGAGGATGCCACTGGACTGTTGAAATCAGACAATTGACTACTAGGGTCAAGAGTATGCTCACCGAGTTCCTTTGTTGGGGTTTCCTATTTGGTAGAAAAACAGGCAATCTTGTGTAAAAGAAAAGCCTCTTATAAACAATCAAGATGTATTTCAACAGATTAGTAAGAATGAAAGGAAAACATCAGACCTGGTCAAAAAGGTAGACGGTGACGTCATCAAAGAATGACACTCCGCGTCTATTATTTCCATTGCTGCCCTCTTCTGATGTTGCTTTAGAAGTCTGAAGTGATTTGGGTTTCAGCAAGCTTTTGAGGTTGAGGGAACTGCTGTCGTCCGAGATGATAACAGGTACCGGGTGCACATCATCATCCTCACTGCACTCAGAACTAGAGCTGTGTAATCGGTAGGCCCGCACATCCTCATCTGATTCATCGCTGTTCTCATCTTCTTCATCAGCATCCATCCCATCCTCAGTGCCGAATTCCATCGAGGATCCATCAAGCTTGCCCAAGTATCTCCCCTCCATATCTGGCTCCTTCTTCTTTGTTATCTCCCCAGCATACGTTCTGGTTAGTTTTGCATGAACCATGACCATCTCTTTTGAGGGCTGCACTGAGGTAGTGGATGTTGCTGCATGTTCTGGGGCTGCATGGGGATGAGTTTGGTCAGAGTCATCAACAGTCAATGGTTTTTCCTGACTCCAGTCTTCCTCGGTGGTGAGAACCAACTCAGGAAGTACAGTCCTTGTTGCCTGGACATCACCCTCAGTTGATTCTAAAGTAGGACCTGCAGATTCAGGGGAAATCTCAGATACTGAATGCTCCACAACGGCTTCGGTTTCTTGACTTTCACCAGCTTCTCGATTACTCTGGAGCCAAAATGAAGCATCTCCAGGGACGCTTCCACTAATATCATCACTCTTCTTATCCAGTTCCTCATTGTCTGAGAAGTAAGCAGAGTCTCTGTAGTTTCCACCCAAGGGAACTTGTTGGTGATCAGCATTTACCTGAACTTCAGGTACAGTGTCCACATCCGAAATTACGATTTCTGGTGGAACCAGTGCCACAAGTTCCATGGCACTTCCCAACTCATGCTCTTCAGAGGAATCCCTCAAGCCTGTTTGAGAGTTCCATTCAGGTGACTCCAGGTTTTCCGTTTCATACCCACTGTCAGCTGCTTTGTATGGGGGTTGAAGCTTATTAACAGGTGTTTCCAAAGACTGTCCATGCACCACATCCAAAGAATCTAATGAATCTGGCGTTTCAGCCGAATTCTCAATGGTTGGAAGAGTGGAAGAGGTGCTATCATCAAGTAGGCTGTCCTGACTTATTTGGTCAAGACAGGCGTCTGAAACCAACAGTGAAGACATGTCCTGAGTTACATGGTTGTCCAATAAAGTTTCTTGAACTTGATCGATGGCTTCTGACGTTGGAATATTGGCTGTCTTCTTGTCCAGCTCTATTATATCACTCATTGAGTCGCTACTTGTTAGACCTTCAGTGAGGCCACCTTCTGTACACTCACCAACAGGTGAAGGAGTAAAACTAAGCTCAGCAGCATCGCTGATTCCTTGATACTGCCCATTCTCCTTTGAGGCTCCGAAGCTTTCTTCAAGGCTGGGGGATTTGGCATCTATGCACATATGTTGTGTATCTGTAGTGGCACTTTTAACGGACTGATGACTATCAGATGGACTGTCAACAATGACCTCAACACTCTCAGAGGTAGAATCAGAAGAGGAGTAGTTCCCAGATTTTGGAGAATGCAAAGAGCCATTTGTGTCTGGCAGGTGGTTGCTACAGGTTTGTCCTGTTACTAATATGTCAAAAGGCACCATTGTTTCTTTTCCTTTCAAAGGCGACAAAAAATCATCTAAAATTGGGTTGACTAAGTCAAAGAATTCATCCTTGAGCTTTGTAGAACTCCCGGGTGATTTCAAAGACTCACCTGTGAGGTTTACACTATCTGAGACATCGGCCTCAATGATGGAGCTCATTGTCTCCTGGATATTTTTTGACTTAGACTGTGACTTGTCCTTCAATAGGTTGTTATCTTTAAGAAACAAGAAGTTCTCAGACAGTTTCTCAGTGTTAAGAAGCTTCATTACATCTGAGCTCTCCTGATCTGAGACCTCCAGATGAATGGCTTCTGGTCCAACCCCTAAAAAAGACTTCTGAAAACTGTCACTTGCCTCTTTCTCATTGGCTTCACCATCAGATTCCCTCTTCAGGACATTCATCTCCGGGAGCTCCATAAAACCTTCCGTGAATGAATGAGAGTCTTCCAGTTTTGCATCACCCTCGCCAAAAATGTTGGTATGGTAAGGGCTTTCATGTTCAATTGAGGACCATATGTGGCTGTCCTGAAGGGAAGAGTCTTTCGAGTCAATGCTTTGATGGAAGAAATCCGCATCCGTACTGGATTCATCCAATCGGACGTCCTGTAAGACTACATACTGATGCTGCTCTGAAACATTGGTACCTTCAGCCCCCTGACTGTCCCCCATGCCAATTTCACTCTCATCTAGCTCCTCCAACTTAATAAAGTAGTCATTTCCAGAGGATGCTTTGTGTGCATCAAACACTGGCAAGGTTTCCGGAACTCTGCCATTTTCTGCTTGTGCTACAGTGTCAGGGAAATGAGCCTGAATATCTTGCCGTGGCACTGGAAAGAACATACTGTGGTAATTCAAAGTAGTGTCCATGGCAGAGCGATTGTGGCTGTCGTAGTGGTCATGCTTGGCTGCCTCCCACACGTATTCAAAACTCAGCCCACGACTCGTTTCGGTGACTGTGAGAACCTCGTCTGGTTCTCGGCCATCATCAAACTGCTCCAGGATGGGGAAGGAGGAATGACTAACAGTGGCTTGACGAGTGGAGGGATTGGGTTTGAGAGAGCTCCAGCGCTGCTCGAAGTCATCCTCCACATCTTTCTGACCCTGCATACGGAGATAAGTGAGCAAGCGGTGGACCTCTTCAGCAGTGGCCCTCTTGTCTGCCGGCAGCCAACAAAACTGTAGAACCTCATACCTGTAGACCAAAGCATGGCGTTAATAAGTTTATACAGACAAACTGGAGTTGTTTAAAAAAATAAAGGCATCTGTGAAGAACTAACCATCTTTCTGAGTATGGCAAGTCCAACTGTGGCTTGAGAAGTCTGACTTCTTGATCCTTGAGCACATGGTGGAGCACTTCTCTATCTGAAAGGTGAGGATATGGCTGCTTTGCACCCTCAAACAGCTCCCATAATGTCACACCCAATGCCCTGGAAAAACAAAAATATTGTTCTGTTATGAACACAATATTTAATTACAATAGTTATAAACCTATAGCATATAAAAAGTCAACTGTCCAAAAAACAAAACTGAAAATCTAGCATCATCAACATAAAAAGGGGTATGTCTATAATAAGACCAGCTGGCTGACATACAAGCCATCACTTGGGCAGTCTGAGTGATTCACAGATGCTATAAGAGTCAAAGACCTTTAAATTTATGACCCTGCATTCAGATAAGTGCAGAGGGAGCTTATTTTCGACTGCAGTGAGACGACACAACATTACCGCTGTATCTTTTTTGATATTCAAGACTGCAAAACCGCATCCTCTAACACAAATGAACATAGGGTAACTAGATTTTTGAGTTACGTACCAAACATTGCTGGGTTTAGTTTGTTCTGAAGTGATCACACCCCCATGCAGCTCACCAATCAGCTCTGGGGCAAGCCAGCGCAGTGCTACACATTGGTCGTCCTCTGTGGTGATGTAATCCTCCTGGCAAAGACAAAGAAACAGTATTGATGCAAGAGATGTTATGTCAAAAAATAACTGATCGTGTATTTTCAAGCTGTACCTTAAAACCCGAAGGGCCAATGCCATAATCTCCAACTTTGACAGTCAGGTCTGTTGTGAGATAGCAGTTCCTCAAAGCCAAATCACTGTGAAGAAAAATAGGAGCATGACTTAAAAAAAAAAAAAAAAAAAAAAAAAAAAAAAAAAAAAAAAACCATTCACATTTAAATTGTTTTTCTCATAGTGTGACGTTTGACTATACTGCTTATCTTATTAAAGTGTGTTTTTAATTATTTAAATAAAGCATTTAATTTCACTTTAATAACTTACAAGGTCAATTTTATGCATGGATCATTAAAAAAAAACAATAACATGCATTTAGTGAACCAATGCCACAAGATACAGTCTGAGATCCAGATTTATTTTTCTCCTATTTACTACTAGCTTAAATCATCAATCCTAACTAAAATATGATTAGCAAGTCATCTTTTTTTATATTGGCTTTGAGCTAATGACTACTACAAACCCACCGCAAAGCTGTCATCATCTCTATCCGCTATGTGTCCAATTAGTATAAGTGCAGTGTGGACACATAATTAAGTCGCAAGTGAGTCTGTTTGTTTGTTTGTTTCCAACACTGTGACAAAGGTAATGAGTGAGTGTGTTTTGCAGTGTGCTTTGACCCAAAGGTTACTGTGGATAGACTAGCAGAAGGGCCGTGTTGATTTTTTTTTTATAAGGTCACTGAAAATCCAAGCTACAGGTTACTTGTTGAGCCCTGCTTAACAGGGTAACAACACTGTTGCTGGAGCTTTTCCCGACCCACTCAGAACATTGTTTACAGAGGGGAACAATATGCCCACTAAAGCAATAAGTGGGACAAAAGGACATATGGTGTCTCATTCAGACTTAAACATGCCAGCTCTGATTTTAGCTTTGCAGTGTCTCTTTTACACCCTCTCGGGAAACCGCTGACACTAGCGGTGTGCTCACACAGGACAAGACTACTGTCACGCTCACTGAAACCACTGCAAGATAAATTGACAGATATTTTAGATGGTGCGCTTTGGCCTTGGCAAAAGGGGCAAATACAGTACAGTACTGCTGGAGGGTCACTGAGAAGCGGACCTGTGCTTTTGGCCATACATGGAAAATGAACATGGTTATTATCCTTAAACCAGTTTTTAGTTTGTTACTTAAAAAAAATGAAATAAACCCAAATAAAATTATTTTAGTCTAACTTTCATCCATATAGACATAAGTTATATAAGGGTTATGACGATATTTTAACTGTAGTATCTCTTGTTGATAGAATTTTATTTGGTATGCGTTCAGACAATCAGAATCAATGTCAAAAAAAATTGTTTCAGCTGCTACAGCTAGTACAGTTCTGGAGGTATTAATAAAACTTCTTATTATGGCGCCACCTGATGTTGAGTTGGTGTCTGTGCACTTGCTTGAGCAGAGATTTAGGGTCACTCCACAAAGAGTCCGAACTTTACTGTTTTGATGCCAAGGTCTCCTTTGGTTCTGTTATATTTCTCAGACCCCACAAATAAACCAATGAGGGTTCAGCAGTTCTTCATGCACATAAGCAATCTGAAACAGTAACTTTTGCACATACACCTGGCTAAAAAGACCTCACTGCTCCAACTCATGCAGATGGCCACAGTGGGAGTGTCAAACAGCATTTTGCAGTAAATCAACCATGAAACCAAAAATCGAACAGCTTAAGCGTATTCATGATAGCCAAAACAACAGTTTGGAAACTCCATGCCTCCTTTGGAGTTGTAGGCCAGATAACCCCGCCCACCCCCGGCGCCCCCATTCGGGGGGTGGGGGATCCTTTTACGCTCAAACCGCAGAATCATCATATCCCAGTGGTGGTGGACAGCCAACACCCCATAATCCAGGGGAGCTGTGCAATCGGACACCTTTCAGCATATTCTGAGCATGCGGGAGGGTGCAGACGCGCTCAGCATGGCAAGATACCCTAGATAACTCAGCCTTCCTCCAGAAGACTGGAAGGGGAAGAATGAAAGTGCAGTGTTGCCTTTCACAGCGCCGAGGCCTTTTTTGGAAAAAATAAAAAAAGAGACCAGCCAGTGTGGAGTTGGAAAGGCTAGACAAAAACACACACACGTGCAGATGTAATGGATGCATTCGAATCAAATCCATGAGTTGCTTTAAACACGCTTTGCATGAAGGTTCAGCAATGTCAAGCCCATGAGAAATGAAATGGAAATGTAAGGTATGTACATCTTTGGGATGTAAATCAAAGCCAAGGTCACATTTGCATAGTTAACCTGTGCAGGAAGTTGTGCTTGTGCATGTGGGTGACCCCAGCAGCAATCTCGCAGGCCATTTTCTGCAGCTGTAGCAGTTCTCCATTCCTGTACAGCCATTCATGCTGAGAAACGTAACTCTTCAGGTCCCCCTAGAAACAAAAACACAGACATAAGGGTAAGAGATACAGGACATTCTTTACCCAACCACACTCAATCACATTTAACGACCACAGAATCAATCAATCTGCTGAAAATAAGCATCTGGGGAAGCAGGCATCACAGCGCTCAGATTCAAATGATCAAGTTTGTTTAAAGGCAAGTCAATCCTGCTCTATATTTTCAGCCAGTGTGTGAAAGGTGACTGAAGGCAGCAGCCACATAGGGGCAGTATTCTCTCTCTCTACATATGCTGTTCTGTTGCAACCGGCAACTCGACCAAATAAGGGAAAGGTGGGTTAATAGAGACTACTATATGCTGTGTCACAGTAATTTAAAAATAAAAAAGCAGCAGTAAGATAGTTCGGGCAAATCAGGGCTGTGCAGCTCTGCTTGGTTTCTGGGCTAAAGACGACAGGCCAGTTTAGCTTCAGGAGAAAAGTGTATTTATATAAAGAGGGGAAAAAAATAAGCTGTAGTGTCCAGTAAATTTTATTCTGATAGTGGTGATTTGTGTTTTGTTTTGCCTTGTTCCAATTTTCTCTGCTGTGCTTTGATCTGTTTTTTGTTTTCATTTTTGTTTTGTTGATAAATCTGTTGAATATAACTACACACTCAGCCTTTAGTCCATACCCATACATCAATAAACAAATATATATTAATTAGTCAGACAAATCATTCAACCGTTTCCACAATTGTAAGCCTACTCGCTAAACTACAGAGTATTATTACGCAAGTCGCAGAGGACGTAGACACTGGTCCCGAGAGGATCCTGATATCTCAGACTCCTAGCGACACAGGGCAAAGTACTCCCTTTGGAATGCTGCGGCAGAAAGAGCGGTACAGCTGGCAGCCATGCAATATATGATTAACTCTGTGTGAAATCAGCCAACCTGTAAAGCAAGCAAGCTGGTAATGGAGCTTTGTTTGCAGAGAACTTGCATTATATCTATCCATTGTTTTTTATTACTCCTCTTTAGTTATGACCACTCTATGGTGACATGATTGAAAGCGTATCTGACTTACTAAACTGCATTTTCTGAAAATCCGAATTGCCACATGAAACTGATGCCTATTTTTAGTATGGTTAAGCTTGTGATATGACAACATTTTACAATTGTTTCATTTTTAACATCTCTTAGTAACTCCTATTATAATCATTGGTGATTACCTATGAAAAGAGTCATTTTTAGCAATGAATGTGAAAAAAATGATACATGGCTGGCGGATAATATTTAACTTTTTCTAAAAGTCATTTCAAGTGCACAGTACTTTTAGATCTCAGTAAATCTTACCAGGGGCTTGGTCTGCCTTTAAACACGCATACACTTAGTGCAGCTCCCTAAAGAAAGCCTTTACAGGAGAGACTGTCACTCAATCAGAGAGCAACTGGCATTCTGCAAACCAGCTCCAATTGCACCCTGCAGCTATATTTCTCTCTAAAATGCACTGTGTCAGGGTTACCAGTGGTTACCAGCGACACACAAAAAAAAATCAGCCGTCCAAATGCGCTTCCCTACATCTCGGAAGAGTGACACGTTGCGCATATATTTTAACGTAAGGGAAAAACATGGAAGTCACAGTGATGGGACATACAGTGTTAAAAAAAGAACTTCCTCCTCTGCACCTTACTAACTGGAAATGAGCAGACCAGCAGCTGACTCTCATTAGAAGAGATGGTGCAGTATGTTCAGAATGGAATAGCAGCGTGCTTCTTACTGCATACTTGTATGAATACACTACTCTTCCAAAGTTGCTAGGGGGGTTGTAAAAGAATTTAATGATTTTACTTAGTAAGGATTATTCAGTAAACGGAGTAGTGACAAAAATATTATCCATTTTAAATAAATGCTGTTCTTTTATTCATCAAAGAATCCTGTTAATTAAATGCATCACGGTTTCCACAAAACTATTAAGCAGCACAACATCATTTTAAGAAGGTAACAAAAATATGTTTCTTGTTCAGAATGTGACCTTGGACAAAAGCAGTCATAAGTGTCAGAATAAAATTTAAAACAATAGAAAACTCAGAAATGCATATTACTCATAAAAAATCATTTATATATATATATATCTTTGTGGTAGATAAATTGTCAGAATCTCTTCATGGAACATTATCTTAATTTAATATCCTAATATCATTTTGACTAATATCATATGTTTTTGGCTACTTCTACTTTTATCTGTGCTTCCAGGGTCACATATTAGAATGATTTCTGAACGATCATGCGACACTGAAAGTTTAGATTTTTTTTTATTTATTACTGTTCATAATATTGCTGCATTAAATAAATACATATTACTTTTCCTGACCACAAACCTTTGAACGGTAGTGTGCGTGGAACAGTAAACACGCAACAAAATAACATTTTAAAAACCAGCACTTAGCAAGTCATTTACTTAGCAGAATGTTATTCATTCATCTCCGAAATATTGTTATTTTTGCCAGTCTGAGTCAAAAAAGGTGTGGTTGACAACACACTGAATTCTGATCTGGTTATATACAACAAACATCGTAGATCAAACACCCAGAAAACTGCACACTGTTCACAAGTACTACCCCAGTCTTTAAAACGGCCAGGCTTCTCCTTTATCCTTCTTAGACATGATTTTGTAGGACCATACGACTAAACAGCTCTCTATGTCTCAGCCTCTAGGCTCGTGTGAAGCTACACTTGGAAAGAAACTGCTTGGGTCGAAACCCGAGCCGTAACACCAGCTAAGGAAACGGCCCAGACTGTATTACGCAACAGGGGGCTGCAGTGACCTCATTCTCTGTCTCTGGAGACGGGCGGTATGGCACGAAGCCATCCACCTGCTCAGGCCCAGAGGATCCCAGACCACAGACATTGTTCCTAACAACTGGTCAGGTGTGCAGAATGTTCCTAACCACAACCGCTGTGGGATTAACACACAGCCAACTAATTACAGAGCGAGAGCGGAGTCAACCTCAGCAGAAACTAAAAGGAATGAGAGAATATTGTCTCAGATGTTTTAGTTAGTTTGTGCAAACACCGAACCGTGAACTGGCAAGTCTCGTACGGTGTTATTATTATGCTTTTGCAGATTTACCGACAATAACAAGACTCCATCTTTGTGGTCAACATGTGCGTAAAACCGTTGGCAAGGAAGTCGTTAGATGATGACACATGTTTTTTGTTTGTTTCACTTTGCACTAGCACATTTGAGACTTGTAAGCTCACAGCGTGTCTTTATTGCAACGCTTTAGTTAGTGCTGCACGATTAATTATATCGCGATGTCAGGCTATGTGATTACATTACAGCAAATGTTGCGATTGTATTAAATAAAAAAAACGCACTCATGGACGTAACAAGACATTCATTCTTGCGTTCACACCATACGCGAAGATTGAGAGAGTTAGCAGGAGCAGCGTGCGCCAATTGTGCTTTCATACGTTTGTCGCGCGGCTTGAACTGCAGCAGGCTATAGACAAGCAAGCATCTTTCTGTCGTATTTTCCAGCGTTCTTCTCCAAACACTGTGTGCTTTATGTCATTTCCAGCATATTTTGTAATGAGACTGTCTATATTATAGTTCACACAATAAACTTGAGCAAAGTTTTTAATGTGTGTATATGAAAAAATAGCAGGGCTTGTCAGAGAAAATTATGTCTGACCCTTCTCACATTTTGTTTAAGAAATATTACATTTGCCGGGAAACGGAAAGCTTGCATGCAGATGCTAGATTGAAAAGGTTAAGCTTTGAGATCCAAGACAAATGAGGAATACAAGTGTATTTGGATTGAATAACTGAATTGAAAAACTAATCTTAAAGCTAACAAATGCCTCTAGTTTCATTAATTTAATAGACATTTGAGGTTTGGGCAAAAACTGGTGTGAATGAAAAATTCTAGTTAATTTAATGTAATTTAATTCAGTAATGTAAAGATGTTACTGTTATTTGATTTTAATTTGAAAACATTGTTCATTTCTAGTTGCTGCTAGATTGCACTGTATACTGCATCTCATTTGAGACATACAGGCTTCAGCATTATTAGTAATCTGTGTGTGCATTTTCCTTCAAAACAAGCGAGTCATACCACTAGTTTATCGTAATCGCAATTTTGACCTAAATAATCGCAATGTGACATTTTTCCCAAATCGTGCAGCCCTAGCTTTAGTATTTATAATAGTATTTGATATGTAACTTCATGCAGATGTAATATAATTAACTAAAACCATAAAGTTTTAATTCTTGAAAGGTTGAATTGAAATGTTTTTTTAATGCAACTATTTTCCTGCTACTACTAAAACTAAATTACTAAAGCATCAATAAAAGTTTTTGTTCCATAATATATGCGTGTGTACGGTGTATATTTATTATGCATAAATAAATACACACACATACAGAATATATTTTGAAACCATTTAAATTTATATTATTTATATTATATATAAATGCATTAAATATTGAATAAAACAAAACTTAAATATATACATGGATGTACATATTTACATATACATTTATCTAATAATAGAAACAGTATAATATGTTACATATGTTACGTAAACAAAACTTATTTCGTTTCACACCACTAATATAGATAAAATATAAAACTACAATAATACATCATTGATACTAAAGTAAATTACATGTAAAGGCATCTTCAGAATAAAAAATATTATTTTGAGGCACGCTAAAATATTTAGATTATTGCATTTCTTGTTACTTGCGTGCACAAAATAAATTTATTTAATCATTTTCACAATCATGCTCAAGTAGTTCTTAGTATCTTTTGCAGGATGGTGACAAAATGTACCAACGCAGCAATATGAGAGTGACAGTGTCAGTAAAAGAACCCTGTTGCTTTATTGGGATATGAGGGAATCGGAGAGCTACCTACTGCATTGAGTTATGTGGCTCATATCCTTCTCAGGCACAAGCAGCACACCCGAAATAGATCAAGAAAAACAGAAAATAAATCAAAGGGCAAGAAGCAGCCCACTGACAGACACTGGCTGTGTAACTTATGACGGATGTTGGCCTAATGAAGGTGTTGGGAACAAATGAAGTAGTGAGGTACGCTGGAGTATCTGTGCTTTCATCAGACATGTCCGGTCAGAATTTGAGATGCCGTGTGTGGTTGTGAAACAAGATTCCACCACGACCAATTCAGCTGCTTACAAGAGTGCAAGACAACATGATCTGGAGCGCTAGACAAGATGCTGAAGAATCAAAACAGATGTTTTCAAGATGTATCACTGAACGAATAAAAGATGAATAACACCAAACACAATGAGTGTTCGTTGATGCCATAAACAAGCAATGCACTGTATTCCATCTTATGCTAAATGGACTAGCATCTGCTTTCCTTAACAAAATTTTAGAAGTACATTTGAAATTGTACTATTTTGAATCGTCAGCGTTTCCATTAACCAACGCCATGCGACTAAAACTATTTTTCTCCTTCTGCTATAAGTCATGGTGACGAATGTTGTTTGTTTACGTATACTGCAGCCACTTCTGAAACGCAAGCCGTAACACACTACAGACATGTGCAGTGTAAATAAGGGCTTCTCCAAGCATTAACGGCAACAAAAGCAGCCATGCATTAGATGTTTCTTGGAGATTATAGTACATTAAAGAATGATCATGTGACTTTTACGTATGCCGGCTGACCTAAAAAAGCAGCTACTGATAATAAGAAGCAATGTTTCTTGAGCATCAGATCAGCATTATAGAATGACTTCTGAAGAATCATGTGAGTAATGATGCTGAAACTCCAGCTTTACATGAAAATAATGAAAACATATATATATATATATTTGATAAAAGATTACACAAAACAATAACTTACCAGTTCACAGTACTCAAAAACAAGCAGGAAAGGGATGGCCTCCACACACTGACCAAGACACTGCAGTATATTGGGATGCTGAAGAACCCTGTGAATGCACAATTAACGAAAAACATTCATCTAGCCCTATGGAACAGATTCTGCTCACTATAATAATGTGTATAGATTATAACAGCTTTAAAGACAATGATCTCCACTAGAAATGGTTTTCTGCCAAGTGTTAAATGTTTATGAAAGTGTGGTTTTTATTGTTTTCTCATTTTTCAAACCAAGTAAAATTGGTAGGATGGTTGCGTTTGAAGGGTTAGGAGGGTTGTGAACCACCTCGAGTCAAGAAAGGACCCATCTCTATGAAGTTATCAATCTAGATATGATGCAACTGCCAACTAGTCACAAGGCTAACTAATCCCAAAGGATAAACTCAACTCCCGCCCTGCATTATTTGGTTCTTGAAGGTGACATGCTAACAGTAGATGAAAACATCACTATTAAAATAAGAAATACTAAAATTACATACACAGCAATTTTAAGGATAAAGTACGGGTCTTACCTGTATGGGTCTCCCTGCTGCAGGAACTCGTTCTGCTCTTTGGAGCTGGCGTTGGCCTTTAGCTCTTTGACAACCGCTCGGGCGACTCCAGGGTCCACATAGATCTCACTGAGCAGAACCTGTCAGAAACGGACAAATGACTTTCATAATGGGCCAATCCAAGTGATTCAGGAAGGAACCGAGTCCTTCTAGCAAACGAGGCCTGTTAGGGATATCGCAGCGCAGCAGGTGGCTCACATGAGGATGTTCCCCTGGCTCAGCTAAGCAGGAAAAAGCATCAGGAAACAAGGTTTTCCCTCAAGTCTTAATCTCGGTAAACACATCCACACACAGGCTGTGGGAGGACAGCTTGAGTGCCATATAATGCTCCCTTGTACACGTCAAACTCTGGCCCCTAAGGACCCCCGGCATAGAGATGAGAGCAAGTACCAACAAGATCATGAGATGTGATTATTTAAGATGAATCCTCCAGAGAAATTGTACATTTGTCCTTGACGCATACTTCAATAGTCATTGCTCTGCTTTTACATAGTGCATGTTACAAGACTGAAGTTTACCAAAACACCTTCACGCTTTCAGTGTACTGTGTAAATACAGGAAGGCAAGCTTACCTTTCCAAACCAGCCGTTCCCGATCTCCTGAATGTAACTGAGAGAGTGTCGAGCCACGTGAGGGCCTGATGAGACGTCTAAAAAAATAAAATTAAATAAAACAGACATAGAGATGGCTAAATATGACTGAATAAACAGCAAATGCAAATGTATTCAGCTGCTCTGAATACAACGCTTAAAATGAATGTAAGAACGAAGTCATGTTATGTAAGGCTGACTCTTTATTCAACACAATATGGCTTCTTTCAGAAGAATTTTGAATTTTGATCTACTTCAGTTAATCAGTACTACTGTGTGTTTGACTCAAGTTAATTCAGACTGGTTTAATGCAGGGCAGTAGTGTTGTCAAAAGACCCGGTACTTCGGTACAAAAAAATGTAAATGTCATGGTACCAGTATTTTTACCAATGGTACTGCGTAACAGTTACCCGGTCAAGCCGGTTCTTCATGCGTACGCCCTCCTCATTTCCGCAATTCAGAAAACGCAGACGAAATCTTGGAATACAGTTTAAAAACGGAATGTAGCCAACAGTTTGCTATATGAAGTAGTAACGTTATCTGTACATACTAAGTCGCAAATGTGTGCGTCTCTGTGTTAACGAATGAATGGCAGAGACACAGGCACAGTTTTGTTTACTAAAAGCATATAAACAACATCTTCAGAACTGCTCTGAGAGTCACTTCACGCGCAAATCATCTTAATTTACCAAAAAATGTAATGTTTAAATTTCATGAATTAAAAGACAAATTAAATTGTTTTAACACTAGTTAAATTAAGTAAAGAATGGCATGGATTTTTGCACATTTTATTTAAGTTTGACTATTAATAAAAAATTTGTTTTTTTAATGATTTTTTGTTTTGCTTTAGTACGGAAATTTTCACTGGTATCGGTACCAAATACAGAAATTTCGGGCAGTGTTAATTACCTCATGATCTGCCTGAAAAACACATTACACTCTTAAGATCACTGATTTTTACTCTTACTATTTTCTGTTCTCACTAGAAATAATATATCAGGCTGCGTTCGTCTGTCAAGTTAACTCAGTATCATGCATCTCGAAACCGCGGCCTTCACACCCCGACTGTACTTCTGAATAATCATGTTGAGAGCAAAATATGCATACTTTTTAAAAAACATTTTAAAAACGTTTTCAAGTTTTATCCCTACAAATTGGTGTTAATTAAATTTACTGCTTTTACAGTGTAATTTATTTCAAAATTAAGCAAGGATTCATTAAATTGATCAAAAGATGATAAAGACAATTGATTTTTGTCTTTATCATCTTCAAAGGATTTCTATTTAAATACAGGGTGGGCCATTTATATGGATACACCTTAATAAAATGGGAATGGTTGGTGATATTAACTTTCTGTTTGTGGCACATTAGTTTATGTGAGGGGGGACACTTTTCAAGATAATATCAAGTTAAGATCACCAACCATTCCCATTTTATTAAGGTCTATCCATATAAATGGCCCACCCTGTATACTGATTGTTGTATAAGGCTTTTGGAGATTTTTTGGGGGATATATCAAATTGATCAAACATGGCAGCAAAGACATTTGCAATGCGATACGAGACATATATATATGACATTTCTATGAATCAAAAAATGCTAAAAATATCTTCCATAAAAGCATAACTCTCTTTAATATGCCTAATATTAAGAATAATGCTTCTTCAGCAGCTGATCTGGATATTTGAATGATTTCTGAAAGATCATGTGAAAATTCAGCTTTACATCATAGGAATACATTACACTTTCAAATCTCTTTACATAGAAAACTGTAATAATGGAAATAATATTTCACTTTATTTCTGTTATTTTCTAAATCAAATAAATGCAACCTTAGTGAACATAAGAGACTTCTTTCAAAAGCGTTAAAACATCTCGCAGACCCCTTTGTGCTTTTTTTACTCAAATGATTGCATTTTCAGATGTGCTGAGAGGGCAAGGCAGATGTTTCTGACCTGTTACCCGGGGCAGCTGGAGGTGAGGGGGTCCAGGGAGGGGCACAGTTGGAACAGCGAGTGTGTAAACCTCTGCAGGTGACTGCATAGAGGGGGTGTCCTCCGCTGGGGGCGTGAAATCAACCTCATCCTCAAAGTGGTCTTCAAACTCCTGGCACGTGTCAAATCCCATTTGAAATGAATACCAGTGACAATCAAGAGCTTAATGTTCAAGAGCTTTACAGACAGGATTTGCTACTTTATATCACTAACCTTAAAGTTGATCTCTTGCTCTTTGCAGCAGGAAGCACAGTTGAGCAGCAGTATCACAAGGGCCACCAATACAGCCAGAGACAGCAGCAGCGAGATGGTCAGAGAGAAATCCACATACCCAGCAGCCTCTGCTGAACACAAACACCTGATTACAGCTCAGTGTGTTACGCAGAGGATGGACGTTAACAGAGATTATCTTTTAGAGGGAATCCCTTGTGTAGCAAGCAGGATTATTTGAAACGAGAGAGACCTCACACCCATTTAATCATTTCTCTACTTCAGGACACTGATCTGCTCCGGTTTCAAGAGCAACAACACAGCAGGATCCCATCAAGAGAGGTTAAAAGCCTACTTAACACCAACTGATCATAATGGGAGTTTTGTTATGACACATTTCACTACAATACACACATCTGATCTAGAAGTGTGGAGGTTGTTTCGAGTTGCAATTAAGACTGCACAATATAAGACTGTGAGATTTACTTTTTCTGTGACATAAATTGAGATATATATTTTGAAAGAGTGAATCATTCTAGAATGATTGGGTGCTTTGGTTTGGTTGGAAGCACCATCTAAAAAAAGTTGGCGGCATTGATTTAGAACTAAAATCAAGTGTGTTCAAACATTCCGCAATTTCAAATTTTACAATATATTTTCCTTGTACTTTGAAATGAATGATATTGTGCTCTGGACGGGTCTAACAGCAGTTCAGATACCAAGTGTTGAAAGGCTAGATGTGCTTCAGCACCTGTTGTGTCACTACAGCACTATTAACACCGCTCTCCATTCGTTGCATCAAAACAAAACAACCCTCTGGGGTTCAGAACAGCAGGCAGCATAATTGGTGGCAGGAGAGGTTAGTAACACAGATCTCAGATCAGATGAGTTAGGCCGCCAGCGTGTTTGGCGTGTTGCTACCCCAGTAGTTTGTCTTGCACAATTAGCTGACAAGAACGCGTATGTATGGATAACATGCTAAGACCGATCTTTCACCAGTGGCTGGCACGATCTCCCATAATAGTAATAAATGTGGCATCGGTAATCCTGCAGGACACACACAGAGCCATGAAACTTGAGGAGCAAAGACAGAGCTATTTTGAACACTTACTCATAAAAGGTGTTTGGAAGTGCACAGGTCTTTGACTGGGTCGTGGCTCAAGAGTAACCTTCGTTCTGCCATATCTCACATTTATGGTTCAAAAAAATGGTTCCCTTCTTGATTTAAATATTAGAAAGATTTAAACTTCAACAAAAGCCTTAGATTTTGTAAAATATGTTTTAATCATTTTTAAATATATTTACAGTCTTACTGTCTTACTGTTATAAAACTTTTTTCTTTAATATACATGCATGTGTGTTAGGGCTGCATGATAAATCGGCGTGAAATCGTAATAGCGATTAGATTAGACAGAAGCTGCAATTGTCATGTGTATTTTACAGTAAAGCACGATTCTGTGATCAGCAGCAAATCTCATCTGAAGGCCAGAGTGTACTCTCAAGGGGTATCTCCAAAATATACCCCGAAGACGAAACCCAGGAAACGCCTATTGCTGCAGCTGAATAAACGGAAGATTTAAATGCTTTCATTGATTCAACATGACTAATGATCGCACTACTAAAAACGTGATTAAATGCGAGACAGTAGTGATTAACCGCACAGCCCTAACGTGTGTATATTAATACAATCCAATTAATACAGCGCTAATGTACAAAAAGCCGTCAGGATGAGCCTTTATGCAAAATGAAAATATTTGCATGAATTTCAATGATTTACACATAAGGACAAAACCTTAAGATGCAAGTTATACTACACTGTACTATATTGAGGAAAACAGCAGGTCTCAAATGCATTAAAAAGCACATGCGTCTAACAGAAAAACGCAAATTAGTGAATTCATGTGCATGAATATGGTCTGGCGTGCATAAGGCTGCATTGTGGTTGTTTTGCCAAATTCATGTGAACCAGGCTTGTTTTGACAATGTTGTCATGCATATGCAAAAATTGCAAAGGAAAAACTTTTCTGTTTTTAGCACATCATTGTCGTGTAAACGTGCCCTTACCCTCTAGCCACATCCCTTTGACTGAAATGTACACCTGAACCCTTCAGTGCAATCAAATGACAATTTGATCTAACACTGCAATTACACCGAGAGCTCTGGGATGTACATGAGAGACTTGTTGCTAGGCAGCCTCCAGAGACAAGACCCAGGCAAGTTCAATATAATACAAACGCCAAGTAATCAGTGATCATTGCATGGGGGGGGGCAAGATATGAAATGTTTCTTCCAGAACTAACACATTTTTAGATGATTAAGCTTTTTTGCAATCTTATCAAGCAATCCACATACAGCTTTTGAGTTACCAAAACGTAATTTTTCTAAACGTGTCCAATGATATATTTTAAAAGACAAAGCATGTCATGAAAGCCCAAACATAGATTTTTTGACAAATGAAACAAATAGTAGTACACTTATCAATATTCGAGGTCTAAGCAAAAATACTATATTTTTAGAGTCATTACATTACAACAATTTAACAAAGAAATCTAAGAACATGTCATCCACCCACAAACAGAAGAATGCGTCTTGCTACTTTGACACCAGTCTATCTGAGACATTAATATGTTTCCAGGTGAAAATACCTCTTTCATGAAAATCAGTTTTCGCTAACTGAGGATATCCATCAAATGCCACAATTTTAGCAATGACCCATGCATGCCATAGGAGATTTCTGTCCTAATTTCAAAACTTGCACATACTATTCAAACTGTCTCAAGCTACAGTTACTGAAGGAACTAAAGGGTTAATCAAGAGCTTCATCAAAGGCACGGTAGTTCATTATAATTTTCATTTTACAACATCCAATTGCGCTTTAATAATCAATGGCGTCTTATTTAAGTCACCAGTTTCAGACATGTGCCAACCCTGAGTGAGAGCACTACATTACTTATTTCCTAAGTTGAGAGTAAATCAATAACGATGCTGCATCATGTGTTCAGAGTGAATGGCTGAAATCTCAAAGCATCTGTGACCGAGCGAGAACAAAAGGCGGCAGACTTCCAGCTCAGTAACTGCATAGGTTATGAGGAGTTGAGAGATGTGTTGATCATTACTGCGGTCGGACTGAACCCCTGCTCCTCTGATGAGTGACGAGCAGTGGGCAGCAGCACAATCGCCTCCCCGTTTGTTCTTCTTATCTGAGTCATGAGTTTATATCTTGACTTGGCAAGCAGCACAAATTATTCAACTGCTTCTCAGGCCAATAAACACCAAGCTGTCAGCTCTTATTTCAGCTCTCTTGCATAATGAAGTGATGTCCGCTCACACAGAAGTGGAGATGACCCAATTGGATGGGGTGTTGTTGTCTGGATTTGGCATACTTGTGGACAGATTCAGGTGGAGTTTTAAACTGTCCACTTGCTACTGCCTTATAGGTGCGGACACAACCCATTGACACTAATCATTAAACTACTCAATTACTGAGACTTCTGTTATCTTTGAGGACATTGCAAACTGACAAATTATTTTGCATATGCATCTAGAATTCTTAGCATTTTTTTTCCAGAAACATAAAATATAGATGAATTATGCAAACACAGACATATTGAAATTTGCATCAATCGAATGCTCTCTAGAACAAGGAAGTGCAACAAAAAGAGGTCCCAGGACATTCATGTAGGTGAGTTGGTGGCAAGTAGACGAAGCTTCACTGCATTCCCGGTCTTGTAAGGCTATTCTGTTGCTTCTTGAATGTATGATACTTTAAAAGTGAGTGGCACATGAGTGTCAATGTTTTATGTTGGTCGTTAGACATATCTCTGCACTTAAAATAAGGAAATATTCGGTGAATGGTGCTAAATGTTGTCACTTGTCGGCCATCTTTGAAATGCCTCTCAGGCATGCAAGTGCAGCTCCCATCACTGACTTTGTATGGGAGAAACATTAAACTCTCTCAAACTGTTCACTAAGCTTGCAATTAAATATCATATTGGGAATCACCAATGAAATCTTTCTTTGGCTCAAATAGCATTACAAAAAGCCTAGAAAATAAACCTGTCCTTGCAATCATAACTTGTATGAAAAGGAATAAAAGATGTCGGCATTTTAGTGTCACTAGTGTTCATTACATCTGGAATGTGCTGGGAATTTTTATGTATGGTATGTTTTTGTTTTGCATTGATGTAGGTTGTAGGGGTGGCATGATTAATGAAAAAAAAAACGAACCGTTCAGTTCGCTTGTCTCGGTTCGATGGTTCATTACATGCGCAATGTAGCCCCGTGCCCCGTATGTGACGTCAGTGTGTTTCCCTTTCGTATAAATCTGGTGTGTGGAAACAGTTTGGATTTCATGTTACCTATTAGAGGATGGATACCAGGTTCGGACAGATATTTATGATATTTATATTTATTTATGATGCTTGGGGTCGGGCACATCAGCATAATTGTGCGTCTGTGTTATAACCGCGTGTGCGCTGATGCTCACATCTGTTGACATTTCCGAACACCTTCCTAGAGTAGCTTAATAAAAGCGGGCTTTCCACACAAAAACAGTGCATGCGTCATTAGTATGAAAAAAAAAATCGGTTACAGCTCTGTCAGACGCGGGCCGGGCTCGGACAGAAAAAGTGGCCCGATCCGCTCTATTACCTCCGATGACAGAGGAAATAAAACAACAGATAGAACTGCGACTGTATGCAAGTATTGTGCAACACACATCCAATTCAGTTTATGAATCATTACATGATATAACTTTTTTAATACTGTATCCTAAATTGTGGATAATTAAGCCATATATCATATGCTGAAGTACATTTCTGGAGTGTTAAAGATTAAAAGAAAAAATAACAAGAACCGTACAGAACCGAAAACTGTGACTCTAAAACCGTGATACAAACCGAACCGTGGGTTTTGTGCCACATTTTTCCAATGAGCCTGAGTTGGTCTAAACAGATGAGAATTTAGTCTAGACTTCACATGTGATGTGCTCATGTGCATTTCTGACTACCTCAGTCTGTAGTTTCAGTCATCTGATCACAACACCTCATTTATACCTGTATTTGTTGCTAACAACTTGTAAAACAGATGTTAATGCTGGGTCCTGCGTTAATATTTCAGACAATATTAAAATGTCGAATTTAAGGTAGTTTTAATCATTGTGACGTTAATTACTATTAATATAGTAATTGCTAATATAGCCTTATACTGATGATTTGGGGTTTACACTGTATTGTTCAAAACTGTAATGACACGCATCATACTGGCTGACTGTCAGTGTACTAAAAATAAAATGCTGTGTGTGGGTGAACTTCAGCAAATGGTAAAAGCACCTCATACACTACAACATTTGCAAGATTATAAGGATTATGACAATCTCTGCTACAATGCCACAACTAAAGCCATCAAAGCACCAATTTTGGAATAAATCCACAAACCTTATGCATAGCCAAATACATTTTTGTGCAGACCTCGATTACATGCAGTAGCAGCTCAGCTTATATTAATTTAGCCTAACTTCACATTGTTAACAAACACGTGACTGTCATCTTATGCACATTATCCTAACTAGCCAACTATTTGTGCCAACCCACTGAATAATTAATTTTGACAATGTGCAGTTTTGCATACAGGTTAGAGTTAGAATCACTCAACTGACCGTAAAGGATTAGTAAAGCTGTGCAGGTGCTTTCATTAGTTAAATTGATTGTCGGACTGGTTTAAGCACTGCTGCTAGATTGCTCATAGTGTTATTGGATAACGACAGAATTATTCTGCAATTGCACAGCTGAAAATAAGCAATGCTGATTAAGCCACATTTTGTGATTAAGTCACTTTCTTTTGGACAACACCCCAGAAAGTCGGAAACGGGTGTTTGTGCTTCCTGACTTTAAAGTCTGTTGCTGAAAAATTGTGTCATAGGAGCAAGCTGAAACACAGCCAAGTCTACTATCAATAGCACTCTTTCCACATTTAGCTCATCTGCAAGGAACAATGTGAAGATGCAGCGAGGGTGAGAAGCGAAAGACGGCACACTTACACTTTACACAGATGACCAAAAAACGCTAACAAGGCAGAGTAAAACAGATAAGACAACTTGAATAGGGATGTAAACATACGTCAATGCATTGCAATCAAGTGATCTGGCACAAATTCAAACTATTAATTTAGGGCTGAAGCGAGTCCTTATCTCATTTTAAATTTCATGTCACGTTTTTTCGCAATTTCGAAAGGGAGCAATAACAATGGCGATGAGCAAAGACACCAAATGAACAGGAAATTAACATGGGGAAAAAAAATGTCCAAGGTTTGGGATCATTTCAAACTAAGAAGTAAAGAGCGCTGTAGCGTGTCCGTTGCAAGATCGAACTAGCATACCACAACAGCACGTCGTCTATGCTGCAGCATCTCAACAGAAAACATCCACTCTACTCAGAGACTTTTCAGTGCTCTCAAATGATTGATTGTGATTAATCACACCCAAAAACAAATGTTTACCTAATAGATGTGTGTATACTGTGTATATTTATTATGTGTGTGTGTATATATATATATATATATATATATATATATATATATATATATACACACACACACACAAACACATAG
>JAUYWG010000033.1:18852163-18869092 GCA_034779775.1 Enteromius afrohamiltoni
TTTGTGTGTGTCTATATATATATATATATATATATATATATATATATATATACACACACACACACAAACACATAGGGCAGTCGTGACTTAACGGACAGGGAGTTGGACTTGTAATGCAAAGGTTGCGGGTCTGGCAGGGATTGTCAAAGGACAATACCATGACTAAGGTGAGACTAAGGCATCGTTCCCTTAACGGTTCCCCTGGTGCTGCAGCAATGGCTGCCCACTGCTCTGGGTGTGTGCATGGTTGTTCACTTCTCACTGCTGTGTGTGTGCACTTGGATGAGTTAAACGCAGAGAACAAATTTGGGAAACCATACCTGGCCATATGTCACTTCCTTTCCTTTATAAACACACAAGTCAGCATTTGAAGTGGATTAAAAAAAAGTTCATCAAAGCTGTCCTAAGTCAAGAACTGCCATTGATAAACTTCAAATGCTGACTTTGTCATGTCAGCTCATTTTCAAAAAGTAATATGTAAATCATAATTGTCAAGCCAAAAATACATAAAGAAAGAATAATTTTCTTAATGCACTGCATCATCTAAAAGAATCCCAATCAAATCAGTCAGAGTAAATATTTACACCCCAGCAGCACCTGCCTGAGTTGTCTTGTTTCAAAGAGGCTGAATACATAGGCTATAACAAAACCAAAGAGTGAGAAGACTACATCTGGGTCAGAGCTATTAGTCAGCTCAGACTTCATCACACCGTACTGACTGCTTCCCTCACTACATCATCATATCTTTAGTACTTACTATTTAACCAGACCATTTGCTTACTGAGAGACAAATGGCCCAACTGGCTTTGTAGAAAGTGGTCTTGAAAATAAAACTCATTACATATATATGGTTTGTGTGATCATCAAACAAATCATTGCACATAAAGTGCTTGTATTTACTAGGGCATCTTTTTAAAAGACCTTTTAACCAAGTAAATCATTCACCGCTGATAAGAGTGGTATGCTTGGGTTTACACCTTGACTTACTGTAAGTCAAGCTACCTGTCATAAGGAAGTAGTCCTACCCACATTTGCCCAAATAAGTCTATTGCGTTTTTAAAAATGACACTTACAGTCTGGGGAACTTGGAGTCAAAATGACAGAAATTATTTTAAACAATAAGGTTATTATGCCAACAAATAAATGCTTATCTGACTGAATGAGCTGTAAAATTCCTCTATTTTAATCGACAGGAAAATGATGTGTACAACAATAATATGTGCGACAAGAGCTCTTTTCAGTCTGCTAGATGTGTTTTCATTATTGTTTTTGCTGTAACAATATGTAGAACACAACAGAAACTGTGTCCTGATTTAACAGACTGGAATGAACTAAGAATCTCTTGTTTTTCTCTCATGTTTGTTTTCTCACTGGTAATTTAAAACACAATTTTCTCATCATTTCTCACTGCTGTTTAGCAGAGATTACTGTAAAGATATTAGAGAGGTCAAATATAAATTGTCAAAATAAAAAAGCACTTTGAATAACACATAGTCTACATTTTCCAGATAAGAAACATTTGCAGCAAAATAAGGTCTTATTGTGCCAAGTTTAAATACATTTTAATCTATACCACCTAATCTTTTACATTTTAACTAAAGTTAACTTGTCATAACTTGTGCACAGCATCATGGGGAGTCAGAAAAAGATGGCGAAAGCACAAAAAACAACACCAATATCATGGGTTTTATTCCAATTAACGCATGAAATGAAGAAGTGTATACCTTTAATGAAATGTAAACTGCTTTGTATAAAAGCGGCTGCAAAACGCATAAATATATGGTGTGTCAGGTGTTTGATGACCGTATCACTTACTCACCACATCTGCTTGCAAAACCTCTCACAGAGTGACACATACATGGATCATCCTAAAGGCCAACACAAAGGTCTACGATTTACCTATCAAACAACACTCACTAAAGACTCATTAAAGCCCTCAAAAGACCAAAACCAGTAGTAATTTAACATCGACGCATGACCAGTCAAATGAACGAATGAATTCCCAGCCCCAAAACAATGGTCATGTTGGATTAGTGCTTATTTGCTGATAGTTTTGGTCACTGTCAGGTCAGGGCGGTGTTTGTTTGCAGACAGGTCAGCTGTCATCTCACCAACTGAGAGCATAACAAAAGACTACCATGCTATTTGGACATGTCCCATGGTAGCGCTATGCACTGTCCCTTAGTGTTTCATGTAAATAAATGATGTCATAATCGCTCCCACTACAATAATGAAGGACATCATGAGTAAAATAAGAGCAACCGCGTATTATAATGCGACTGGCAGTGTTGGATATCTTACCTGCGAGTGTGTTTGAGACTGGAGCAGCTTGAGAGAGAGTGGCAAATCCAAGTAAACACACACCTCCACGAAGAGCCTCCATCCTCAGCACTGCAGCTAATCCACTACCTCAGCTACCTAGAAACAGCTATCACATCTAAATAAATAACGCAAATGACCCCTGAATCGGCTCATCTACGTCTATGTACATTTATATCGTTACATCCACCGTGTCAAAGACTCATATTGCGTGATATTAGTCATACGCCGCGTTATGAGCGTTAGCTAACACGACAGCTCTGTGATGTTTACGAAGCTAAGCTAATGCTAAACGCTACCGGCGTCTTATTTGCGACTGTGTCTCATCGTTTTAAAGCGCTCCTTCGTTTACTACCTCTCTCGGACGATTAAATGCGAGGATGTGTCTTTCCCCAGCATTGTACAACTTCTGGGTCCGCGGAAAAATCAAAAGCGCAGTAAACAGAGTGGTCCAGCATCACCTTTCCGCACGAGCGCCATGTTTCGTGACGTCACGCGCGGGCGGCGGTGACAGAAACTGATGTCAAGATTGTCAATGAGAGAGATTGTGTGAGAGATGAAAGGATTGGACTGTGATGAGCATTTCAAACCTGTATTAGGAGGAAACTGACACATCATCCTGTAGGCGACTGATGTGATTACACTAAAGAACAAAGGACTAATTTTTTTAGCTGTTAGTATTGCATTAATGATGAATCCCGTGTAATTTGTAATACATTTGATACTATTATTATTAGTAAAAACTGTACTTCTGGAATGATTTGTTATGGTTTTCACTGAAGTCTCCTTTGCTCACCAAGCCTTCTTTTATCTGATTAAAAAATAAGATGTCATTTTGTGAAATAGCTTTATTAGCCCATAACAATCATTATTCATTCAATCATCATTATTCCAGTCTTCAGTGTCACATGATCCTTCAGAAATCACTCTAATATTCTGATTGCAGTTAAATTATTATTTGTATTTAATTACTAATAATGGTTCTAATTATGAGGGCCAAATTACTCAAAATGAAATAAATGTTGAAATATATAAATAAGTCATTAAATACATAATGAAATACAAAAATAAATGTATAAATAAATGCAGAAATGTATAAATAAATATTTATTTATTTTATTTAATCATTAATTTATAAAAAAAAAAAAATATTTAGCAGAAATAAATAGAGATAAACCTAATGAACCTATAGGTCTAATATTATAAACACTTATTTCCCTTATCACCAAATAAATATGAAGTGTGACATAAATAAATAAATATATATTTATGTATTTAATTATTACATTATGTATTTAACGATTTATGTATATATTTCAACATTTATTTAATTATTTAATTTTGAGTAATTTGGCCCTCCATAATTATTAGCAGTATTCAAAACAATTTTTGCTGCTTAATATTTTTGCTGAAATCATAATCCTTTTTTCCAGGATTCTTAGTAATCGTGAATAGATATTCATATAATAGCATTTATTTAAAATATACATATTTTTGCAACCTTAAATGTCTTCACTGTGCAACTTTAATCTATTCAAAGTATCCTTGCTGGATGAAACTATTCATTTATTCATTTATTTTTTAGTAAAAGAAAAAAAGAAAACCACTCTCACAGTATAATTCCACAAAAACACAGCACCATTTAATAACAGCAGAATCATAGCTGTCACCAGAAAGCTGTGATGTATAAAATATAAATGAAAATAGTCAGAACACTTAAATGTATACTGTATCACCATAGAAACCCACTCCCCAATGCCTTTTCCCCGAGCTCCCCACACAGTATATGCCCAGCCTCACCAATATAATGTTTCAAATTTGTGTTGTTTAATGTTCATGTTATATATAATGTTTCAGTCATCATATTTCTTTATCTTTTTTCACCCTTCAGTTTTCTGTGCCCTTTACACAAAGAACAACAAACAGCTGTGAAATAATGCACTGTAAAAATGTAGTCTAGCTTCAAACTGTTAATCCCTATAAAAAGAAATAGACTAAAATGTATTTAAAAATACATAAAAAATAAGAAAAATCACCCACTTCTCATCAAAAGTGACAGTAAAACACATTTAAATTCAAAGGACATTGTTATCATATTTTTATTATCACTAACTCTCAGTAGACATTTCAGTAAATATGTTAAAAATGTATAATCTTATGAAAAAAAAGAGTTAGTAATATTTTACTAGTCTTTTAGATTAAGCCTTAAATATTTTATTGGTGACACTTTATTAACAATTAACAAGTTTCTCTTGCATGTATCTTTATTTATTAATGTTAATCTCAACGTTTAATAAGGTTTAATATTAAAAGTTGCATTTGTTACAAGTTATTGATGCACCATGAACTAACACAAACACAGTCATTTTTATTAACATGAGAAAACATTAAACTAACCCTACTGTTTGTTAGTGAAAGCTTTAACCAAATGAAAGCTTACTTCATTTTTCGCTTATTTATTGCATGAACATAATAATAAGGCAGCCTCATCCTGCTGATTCTATATTTTATTGCTATGTTTGTAATTTAGCATTGTAATTTAGTTTCGCAGTTCAGCACAAAGCAGAAGAATTTTTCTCCCTCCCCAGCATCATCTCGGGTCGCAGCAGTAAGCCGAGCTCACCTGAGTCCTTCATAAGCATATATGCAAAAATCTCATCCTTTCAAACCAATAGCTGTCAGAAATGATCTGCTTGGATTAGCTAATGAGGAGGGAGGTGTTTTGTGGCCTCCTTGGGTTTAAGGGCACAGACTTCACGCTCTCTCTGCACTTTAGGTCCCAGAACTGCAGCAGAGGGTCTCGGTTTCTTCATTGTTCCTGAAGACACACCTGAAGAGGAGCACACATCACATCACTTCCACCTCCCGTCCAACGGTGAGTGCTTGCTTCTTAAAATATACTATACTGCTAAAGTCATTTTTGATGGAGTCAGGTATCTAAATGCTTATTTTTAATACAGAAGTTCCTTTTTTTTAATTGGAATGCATTGCATCCTTGCATTTTCCAGAGGTCTTAGGGCTTAGCAGCATTTATGTTAATGTTTATACTAATTCAGATTGGATAGGAAATCGTTCAATTAAAGCATGCATATACTGGATTTAGTAGTTTATTGGATCTCTAATTGCAATTTGTATTGGCAGAACAGTTTTTGTGGAAACATGGCACTTGCAGGACACCTGAAGCAAGATGACATTGCTGCAGCTATCCAGGCTTGTCAAGGTGCGACACTCACACACACACACACACACACAGTCACTCTGCACATGCAACTGATGTTCATGCTCATCTACAAGAGCACACATTATTCATATGTGCTCACACATGTTAAGCAGCTTTGTTATTCTCAATAACAGCAACAACATAAAGAGCTGCTTTAGTTACAGCTACACATACACACATGCTCGCAGGGAGACTCCCATAGGCTGGTGTGTCCAGGGCCCTGGGGATGGGTAGATCCAGGTATCCAGGCAGCTGAAGACTGGGGAGCAGCTGCCCCCAGGATACCAGTGTGTTTGTGCTGAGCATCCAGAAACACACACAGATCACTTAATTATCTTACTGTAACTAATCAATGCCAATGCATTATATCTAATATCTATTTTTGAATCGCATGCACATGACACTCTCAGACAAAAAGATACAAAGCTGTAATGTAACATGTAAAAAAGGTAATAATATGTACTACTAAGGGATTCGTTATGTAGCTTTAAAGTTGTGATACGTAGCATTTAGGGGCAAAAATGATTATACAATCATAGTGGGTTAACATTAATTCAACTAGTAGTAGTCCATCGTGCATCAATGCCAATATCAGACCAGACAAAATAAAATCATTTAAGATTATTTATCATAGTAGCATATGAAATTTCCATACAGTTTTAACATAAGCTAATTATAAAGAAGTGTTTGAAAATACATTTTTGGAAGAAGAAAAACTGTAAGGCTAGCTGTTGAACAAGCAATATTCAATTAGTTAATATAAGTAATAAAAAAAAATTACTGATGATATTATAATATATAGTATAGTTAAATGTATGTATGACTGACAGATATGCATCACATTTGGTTTATTAGCATGTGTCCAGCATGGAACCCAAATTTAGGTGTAAATAGTTAACTTTCCATTTCTTCTATTTTGGTTTTTCAGCCCCAGGGACTTTCAACTACCAGACGTTCTTTGAACAAGTGGGGCTGATGGGTAAAGCTACTTCAGACGGGGAAAAGGTGTTCAAGGCCCTGGACCAGGACAAGAGCGGCTATATTGAAAAAGAGGAGCTGAAGTAAAGCATTCTTCAAATCTTGTTTATCGGTGAATTGTATTATTATCATCTTTTTCTGAACTTTTCTTTGATTGTGTCCCCAGACGCTTCCTCCAGAACTTCTGCGGGAAGGCCCGAGAGCTCACAGAGGCCGAGACCAACACTCTCCTGGCAGCTGGGGACATTGATGGAGATGGGAAAATTGGCATGGAAGGTAAATCCAAACCAGCGCACCTGGGCCCCTGGGAGCCATACTCCTATGGAAACCAGGGCCCCTCCTTCACTGTCTGGCTCCTGTTTCAGCGCAAGGGATTAGTCAGATGTTCTAATGAGAATCAGTTCAATTCTACTTCCTTTAAGACGCACAGACGTGCTGATTGCCTTGCAAGACTGGGACTTCTCTCTGTCCCTGTTCAAATTAACATGTCCTTCCTGGCAGTGAAGACAATAGCTTAGATTTGCATGCGAAAATCATCCTTACTCTTATTTACGCAATGTATTCTTTTCGGAGAAGTGTTAGATTATAGTAGATTATATTCTAACATTTGGGGAATTTGGAAACTAAAGATTTCTGCGGTAACACTTTACAATAAGGTTTATTAGTTAACAACATTAGTTAACATAAATTAAGAATGAACAATAGTTCTACAGCATTTATTAATCTTAGTTAATAGTGTTACTAATGCATTATTAAATTCATAAGCTGTTTCTTAACATTAGTTAACGCACCGTGAGCTAATTAACGTTTAATGTGAATTCATTAACTAACATAAACAAAAATGAATAATGTAATAAATGCATCGTTTGTACATGTTAGTTAATACATTGACTACATTGTAAAAAACTAAATGTAAAATTTACAGTAAAGAAACTATAAAAAATACAGTAACAATATATAGGTTTAAGCTAAATTTACAGTTAAATACCGTATTTTCATTAACTGATATAATGTTAATATACCAACCTAATAAAGTACTGTACCTTTAAAACATACTGATAAGCACCAAAGGTGCTCAGTGTCAATCACAGTGACTCATTAAACTAAAATATGCAATAAACATTAATTTAACAACACTGCATGTAACATACAACAGTTTCGCTTGTTTTTCTCACATTTCTTCTATTTTTTCCTCAGAATTCTGCGACTTGCTGAAATGAAAATGTGGTGAACGTCTTCACTGAACTTCGTTTCATAATTCTCTCCTATTTATTTGCATGCATTATCTGTTATTGCTTTTTATGTGAGTTGGTTATTAAAATATGTTTAGCAAGTCTTTGTAGTAAATTTGCTAATTGGGAACACATCGAAATTTGCTTCTGTAACTTGTGATCATAGAATAAATGAAACTCCAAATACAGGAATTCTTTTATCCAGCTTTGCCTCATGTGATCTTTTATACTTTTCAAGTGCATGAAATACATGACAACAATAAAATAACAAAACAATAAAAAAAATAGATATATAAAAACTGAATTAGAATTAAAAAACAAAAAAATCACTTCCAAATAAATAAACACCATTACAACATGGTTAAATAAATAAATAAATAATAGAATAAAATACAATTACAATATAAAACAATATTAATTGAAAAATTGGAGGATACTCTGCAGAAAAAAAAGCAAAAAAATCTTTTTAAGTTGTAAAGAAAACAAATAATATTGCAGTCTATTTTACAAGAAAATACTATTTCAGCTTTTATATATGTATTTATAAACATTTATATAAAATGTTTATTTTCATGTATTAAGAGTCATTTATTTGTAATTATTTGTCAAATTTATTAGTAAACTAAAAAGTGAAATTTGTAACCACTCCATGGAAATAATAAATAAAAATAATGGTTCAAACTATTTAAGTGTAAAATCTGTAATACAAATGTGTACAAAATGAAATTGCAATTTACCAAGAAAAAAAAAAGAAGTGAATAAATAAACGTTCCTTTGAAAAAATGTGGGTTATTTTGATTAAAAAAAACAAACAAACAGCTCACTAACACAATAAAACATGATAACATAATCAAAACAAAAACAATTTAATTTAAGTTTTTCAAACTTGCAAATATAACAAAGATTATTAGCATATTTTTTTCAAGACAATAATATTTCAGTCTTTCTACACCAAAAATGTCCTGTTTAATTCAAGATCTTAGCCATTTATTATATACAGTATATGTATAATTTACTTATTTTCATACATTTTACCACCAATTTCTTTTTTTTTGTTAGTTTAGGTAGATCCTACACCATTATCTTAGTATATAATAAATCCACAGGGTGTAATGAAGCTATCATCTTCATATTGCACAATATGCTTCACGCAGGTCATATAAATGGAACGATGTGATCTCGAATCCAGCCAGTGACATGAACACTCACTTCTGCTAACGTTTCAATATTGATCATAATAAGCTCTCGAACGTGGGTGCGAATTATTCTTATCACGCAATGACATGATTTACAGCCTGGAGACGCCGTTTATTGCGCCAGAGCTCTCCGTCCAGAGTTTCTTAACCTGAAAAAGAAACCTGATCCGGCCAAATCAAACAAACACACGCTTGGTGCCATTCGATGGCTGTTTGTGCAGAAAAGTCCGAAATGAAAGAAGAAACACAAGCAAACATCTCTTGATAAGGTTCTGAGCGGACGTCTGCTTAACCCGAGCCGTCCGAGGGGAGGAGGAGGGCCTCATGATCTATAGGGTCCCACACATGGTTCTGAGCATCGTTTGTGAGCCTAAAAATAGCCCAACTTGACTACTGGACACATTTTTTCAACACTATTCCTAACGTAGACCCACACGAGGTATCTGTTACTGGGCTTCGAATTCCTGTAAATGGTGAGGCTGAGGGTATATAAGCTGGGACCCCCAGAAGCCCTGCTCACACCTCGACTAACTCCTTCGGTTTTTCACTCGCCTTAGACAAGCGCAAGGTGAGTTCATGCCTGCGGGACGCATCTCAACTCTTTAGGATGGTGCACAGGGCCTGTGGAATATGTCATGTGTTTACGGGGAGCATCGGAGAGCCTGATTTTAACCGCTACTCGTTCCTGGATCAACATCTTAGTTGACCCTGGAACAACATTGCGATCAGCCAATCAGATTTGAAGAACCAGTTTATAGTTTTTGTGAGTTACTCATGGGTAAGGTTAGGTTTATGTGTAGCGATATGGTCAAGACTACATTTTTGGATTCAAATGTTGTTCCAGGGTAAACAAAACATGTTGATCTAGGAACACATCTAACTCAGGACGTGCCAGGAGCATCCCGTGGTGGATGTAGATGCTAAATGTCTTGACGCTGAGGATAACTATATAGATAATAAAGCAAGTAGTGTTACATCTGTGTAGGAGGAACGTCAGCCAGTTGCTGGAGTTAGATGAGTCTCTGATGAGTGTTTGAGTTTGTATTTGTTCTTATTGGGTGTTTCTTGCTGTTTTTGCAGCTTCATCAGAACCAGAACAATGGCCGTTGCTGCTTTGCTCGCCGCAGCTGATGTGGATGCTGCTATTGCTGCCTGCCAGGGTAAGACATCTCACATTACAGCTTATCACTGCTGGGTGAATACCGTATATGATAACTGACATGTGGAAGTCATTAGCAAGTGCTTAACAGATCAGCAGTTCGAGCACGTTCAGATTCAGGACGTGGTATTAATCAAATGACTGTGTTAACACATGTGCACTTATGATCTGTGAAGCACTGCTGAATGCACTGATGTTTGCTAATGATTTTATTGAGGTTCATTTTAGCTGCTGCTAATAACTTCAGTTGAGTCTAAAGATTGTGACCATGGACTAATAAATAAATAGATAATGCTTTAGATAGTGTAATGAAATGTATAAATTACTGAAAGATTTCTAAGCTACAGCACTAAAGTAATTTAGCAGTTTCTGCTTAAATTGTTCAAATACATTTTAAAAACAACATAATAATAATTGATTTTCATCAATATCATATATTGTAAAATATATAAAATACATTTTAATAAATATTGACAGAAACACATGGCCGGCATACAAGGGAACTCATTTATAATTTTATAAATTAAATTATATTATATTGCAATATAACATTTGTAAACATGATCTAAAGTTTTCTGCTTAAATTTTAAACATTTATTTCGTAGTTTTCTTAAAAAAAAAAACCTAAACATATTGATAAACATAAAATATATTTTGATAAATTATTTGGACAATATTGACAAACACACGTTGCCAGCATACAAGTGAATTAATTTATAATTTTATATATTATATTATATTAAATTTCATTATAATTGGGATATATTTGAAACATAATGCAAAGACTTCTGCTTAAATGCTTGACATTTGTTTTGTAGAAAAAATTTAATAATTTCATATTTAAAAATGTAATAAAATGCTATATTTTTAATAAATGAAATAGATTAAATATTAAATTATACAAGAACTCCCTTGATGCTATTTCAAAATTGGCAATATCTAACTTGACCGGGTTTATCCAAAAATATAACTGAATGAGGCCAAATCAATCAAAAACATTAATTTCTACATGAATTTATAAACATTCATAGATGTCTATTCCTCAGATAAGGAAAGAAGTATAGTGTAAACGTGTTGGAATGAATGAAATACTGACATGTTCTTCCCCCAAACCCCTGTCCTTATGCAGCTGCCGACTCCTTCGAGTACAAGGCTTTCTTCGCCAAGGTCGGTCTGTCCGCCAAGTCCGCTGATGAGGTCAAGAAGGCTTTCGCCATCATTGACCAGGACAACAGCGGCTTCATTGAGGAGGAGGAGCTGAAGTAAGACTCTTGATAAGTCTTCAACTCTGAACAGTGTAAAACAGCAGCGGTGGCGGGGTTAATAACGGACCTGTGCTCTTTCTGTAGGCTGTTCCTGCAGAACTTCAAGGCTGGTGCCAGGGCTCTGACCGACAAAGAGACCAAGGCCTTCCTGTCTGCTGGTGACAGTGATGGTGATGGCAAGATTGGAGCTGAAGGTACATGACAAATGCCATTTTGAGACTGTTTTACATCTCAGACGAGAAAAAGCTAGAAGTCAGCTTTTTAGGCTTGGTAGTGGAGCTTGATTTTTTTGGTTCATAGATAAAAATGGAAAAAAAACTATAAAGGGTATAAACACCTAGAAGTGAGGAAAAACGTAAAGTGCACGACAAAGGGAAATCAAGGGAAACCGGCCTAGAATCGTTTGTGTTATTCTTCTCACATTATATCACTCAGGTCTCATTAGTAAGGATTATTATTTCTTCTTGTTTTGTCAGGCCAATAACCCAGATTTATAGTCACATTAAAAAATGCAAACATTTATACTGGGCTTTAAAAAATATATATTTCTAAATGTAGATTTAGATTTATTTAAACATATATTTAATATAAAATAATATTTTTATTATGCAATTTTTATATATAATTAATACTTAAACATGTATTAACGTGCATATTTTAATTAATTAATTATGTATTCATTCATATACATTTTACAAACTATGCAGTACTATACATTTTCCACACATATATTTATTCTGTCCTATACAACAAAAATCTGCAATGTTTTTACATTTTCTTATAAATTCTACCAAATGTAAATTGTAAACATATATTTTATGTTTTAATATTTACTTAAAAGTGTATTTATTCCTGTGCACATTTAAAAAGTAATATTTATTATTACACATTTTATTTTCTCATCCAATTTAATATTCGTCGCACAGAGAATTTATAATAAACTCATATTAGTAGATGCTACAGAGTGAACCATTTTTGAAAATGTAAATACATATAAAAGTATTCACTTTTTCATCTAATTGTAAGTTTTCCACACATTTTCCACAAATTTTCCTGGCCTGAGGCCATCAGACCATTCTTATTACTTAGCTCTGCCTCTGTCGCTGTTTGTTTACTTGGCAGCATCCACTGAAGCTCCACTATAGTGTTGGACGTCGAGCATTAGTGCAGTTTATCAACACTAACCGTCCCCTGATGATATTTGGAAGTGAAATTGGTAATATGTGCAGAACTGCCTAACGTTCGTCTCATCTCTCTCATCTCACAGAGTTTGCTGCTCTTGTAAAGGCTTAAATTTTCATCTGACCAAGACCCTTCCAATACCAAGGAACCAGAACTCACAACAGCTCACACCTTTCTCAGCCGAACTTTTTTTATATACGATCTTATTTATGACTGACTTTGGACAGTTGACTCAAGTTTTGAGTTACAGTGTCTGGATGAGGGTACTGTTTGTGTTAGTTGGATGTTGTATTTCAAGCCCATTGGCTTGTGCACATGTACAATCTTGAATGCACTTCTGGGGAAGAGTGAAAAACAAGGAATAAATATAGTTTTGGTGTAACATGTCTTTGAAGCTGACTCTTTCGGGTCCGTCGCCTGATGTCCTCTCGTGATAATGCACTCACAGTCAGGGATGTCCTCGCAGGCCGCTCTTGGCATGAGGCTGGCTGAGGGGAGGCCCGGAGATTTGCTGAGATGCAATGGAAGGGATTTGCAGTGGATAGTATTCACATGCCCAATTAGAGTCCATGGCAGCTTCTTGAATGCTCAGAATAGCTCATCGAACACTCAAACAAAGCGCTGGCCAGGCTCAGTCTTCCAAAACCCATTAAACGGCCTGCAATAGCCGAGACTTCATTAGAGCAGCTGGCGATGCTTTTGCAGTAACGTGCTGTTAACCATAATGGCGAGTCAAACTATTGACATTCCCAATTAGACTTTTTTAACTTTTAAAAACTTATAGACAACTTGTATAATTATCCTTAATTCTAATTTACAGTGACCATTTGTCCTGGTCTTCCTGGGCAGGACTACCAACATTTTTCTCTCTGAAGTCTTTATATATTATATACGCGTATTTGCATTGCTTTGACCGTTCTTTGTAGATCCCGCCTTCTAGCACACGATTGGGCGCTTCTGTCAATACTCGAACGCTATTGGTCGAACAGCTTATCAGTCATTTTTCCATTAAAGTATGGAAACAACAAAAAAACAAAGCCGAAACCCAAACATTTTTTGCTATTTAGAAATGATAAAAGTAGCGCGTGTCCAATATAAAACAACTCTGGGTTAAGTTTTAGTGAAAGAGTTCATCTCTCGGGCTAAAAGAGTTTCTGACTAAATCCTGTCAGCGCTGGATGAACTCTGCTGCTCTCTGCTGTTTGAACGTTGTACGCGACTATCAGGAGGGAATTAATAGTAACACACTTTATAAAATACAAATATAGCGTAAGAAGCTGCTCCTTTTTGAAACGTTAAATGAAAAAAAAAATGTTTCAAGCAAGTAATGTTTTAGCAACTTTACATTAGTACAGTTCAAGATTAACATATAAATTCAAGTCAATACATACAATGCTAATAAATGAACAATGGGGTTTTATGACCTTTTTCGTACTGAAAACAGGTTTAACCTTTTTTTAAAGTGGTAAAATATAAAGTAGCAAGCACAAACAAAAACAAAAATGAAGCATTTGACATGGAACTAATAACAATATACCCAGTGATATGAAGCAAACGCAACCGGAGAGTCCATACCCAGAGCACAAACAGAAATGTCCCTTTGAAAAGTGTCCCGAATGTCTCCCTTCATATAACCCGGTGGCCAAGTGTCCATAGGAATATGTCCATGCACTATCAGCAACGTGTATTATTAGCATGCGAGTATATGATGGACTTTTTTTCAAACGCACCTTTTAAGCATCTTCATTTTTGAGGATAAATATAGTACAGTGTGTCTGCTGGGCGCATGTCAACTGGCCCCTTGGTGTCTATTACATTACGATTCATATATGGAGTCGCGGAAGGTATATAAGGGGGGGATCAGGGGCCCGGAGACCACTGCAGTTCACAGCTCGAGTCTTCTGATACTACCTTCAGCACCAAAAGACAAAAGAGGTGAGTTTGCACGGGGGATCCAGTCTATCTCTGAAGACAAAACAAAACAATAAATTGGACCTGACTGGTTTTCGGAGAAGTCTAATAATGGAAATTAAAAGCTTTTGCATCCTAAATTTTCTCTTCATCTGAATCGGCTGTGGATTTTTTTTTTTCTTGCCTGCTGGTTTATTTTAAGAGGACCTCATGGTCACACACACACACACACACCGGACTCTTTGAGATTTAACATCCTTGTAACTCAAATCCACATTTCCTTTTTGCTTCGTTTTTTTTTTTTTTGTGGGATTTGCATGGTTGATGGCATGAAATGAAATGTTATTAGATTTGAAGGAGATAAACTCCTGGACTAAATGCATATGTGCTTTTGGAGATCAATCAGTGACAGTTGTGTGTAATATTTCCTGTTCAGCTAAAGATGGCCTTCGCCGGAGTCCTGAACGACGCTGACATCACTGCAGCACTGGAGGCATGCAAGGGTGAGAGAAACCTCTATTAAAATAAGAGATCCTCAAAGAACCGTTAAAGCTTCTTTAAAGAACCATCTCTTTCTTACCTTTTTATAATCTGAAGAACCTTCTTTTGCCTCAAAGAACCTTTTGTGAATGTTCTTTTTGGACATAAAAAAGTTCTTTTATAGCTTTATGTTTAAGAGTCTACTGTATTTCTCACACAGCTGCTGACTCCTTCAACCACAAGGCTTTCTTCGCCAAGGTCGGTCTGACCAGCAAGACTGCCGATGATGTGAAGAAGGCTTTCGCAATCATCGATCAGGACAAGAGTGGCTTCATTGAGGAGGATGAGCTGAAGTAATGCTTTTTTGAAATACTAAACAGGACTCATTTGGCTTTAAACACCACAAACGAAATCTTTGTTCTGGTAAACTCATTCAGAATTGTGCATTTGCAGACTGTTCCTGCAGAACTTCAAGGCTGACGCCAGGGCACTGACTGACGCCGAGACCAAGACTTTCCTGAAGGCTGGAGATTCTGATGGTGATGGCAAGATCGGAGTTGATGGTCAGTCAAATTCACAATTACTCGTCTGCCTTGAAAATATCCATCTCAATATGCTTCCAGAGCACATGAAATGATTTTAACATGTTGTTTGTTTCTCGCTGACAGAGTTCGCTGCCTTGGTTAAGGCATAAATTGCTTCTGACCAACAACACCTCTTGCTCTGAAGGAACAACTTTGCCCAAGACCTCCCATTTTCATCTTACTATGAATAATTTTTATACTCATGATGCTTATGAGAAGTTTCCTCCCATGCAGCACACTGTCAAAACGATGACTGTGAATGTAGCGGTTATGTCTCCTGTCTTAAATATGAATTTTGCTTACTGTAAAATCTGATGCACTTTTACGGGAACGGACGATACGAAAAGAATAAATATTCTTTTTCAATATAGACCTCTTTTCATTTCTTCTTGTAAATCTGCTTTTCACTCCAGCTGTACCCAGAAAGTTTATTACCACATTTCCATTTCAGTAAAATAAAATGAAATAAAAAAATCTGGTGGATTATTTGAGAACACTCTTAATAACAGCATGCAACTGTTTATTTGGTGGATCATGCGTTCATTCAATGTGAAATACCGGGACTCACTTTTATATTCACAATAATAATTTAATATATTAATTTAGTTTTACTCAGTAAGAGGAGCATTAAATTGATCAAAAATGACAGCAGAGCCATTTATTATGAACTACTAAGAAAGTATTACAAATATTTGAGTTACTCACCAACACATTCATGGGTTCAAATACACAAGAAGCAAACTTTTCCCACGAGCTTATATTTTAGCATTACTCTTCCACTAGATGGCGTTACTTTACAATGACTGTTAATCGATCGTAAAATCATATATTTGAAATAAGTGTACGTCCTAGGTACAGATAATTATTGTAAAAACCTCTTTATTACACTACATTTTACTTGCTTTTTAAGATGTAAAAACGGCTAAAACAAAAAACAGTAGCCCCCTTTAATTGACATCTTAATTGACATTTTTTGACATTGCAAGTGTAAATAAGCAGGTTTGTTAGGATAGGACAATATATGGCCGAGATGCAACTATATCAAAATCTGGAATCTGAGGGTGCAAAAAAGAAAGAAAATAATCGAAATATTGATAAAATCATCTTTAAAGTTGTCCAAATGAAGTTTTTAGCAATGCATATTAATCAAAAGTTTGAATGTGATTACGGTAGGGAATTTAGGAAATATCAGCATGACAAAACATGAGCTTTACTTAATATCCTAATTTAATTTAACATCCTATTTTAGGATTAAAATCGAAATTCATCATTTTGACCCATAAAACTTTGGTTATTGCTACTAATCCCAGCTACTCAAGACTGCATTTGTGCTCCAGGGTAATATTTACACCTTAAAGCTACATATTAACTATATATATATATATATATATATATATATCTAT
>JAUYWG010000033.1:18910832-18931131 GCA_034779775.1 Enteromius afrohamiltoni
ATCTGTTTGAACTCATTATCAGTATAAAAGACACCTGTCCACAACCTCAAACAGTCACACTCCAAACTCCACTATGGAGCTGTCAAAGGACACCAGAAACAAAATTTTAGCCCTGCACCAGGCTGGGAAGACTGCATCTGCAGTGAGTAATCAGCTAATTTTCTTGCTTGCACATCCATAAAATGTCATTTTTTGACCAGAATATTAATATTAACTTGGGTCAGTAATTAACTTTAAAGCAAAAACCTGGGCAAGCATCAGCCACAATTTTAGAGATGTAAAAAAATATATATATAAAATACTTGGAATCTGCCTTCAAGTCCAACTGCTTTACATCTGTGTGCATATAAGGCAGTGTTTTTTTAAATAACGAAACAAACATTGCTAGAAAGAAAATATCCTTCACCATGACATTCCTATTCTGTAATGGTACAATCTTTGACCTTGCCAATGAGTGTTTGTCTACATCCTCTATTATAGTCTTCATTAACCGGCTGTTTACTCAGTATTAAGAAATTAGTCCATCTGAATGGTCCCAATCAGTCGCGTTCTGCCGCATTACTGCCCATCGTGTCTGTGGCACAGATTAAAGCTGATGGTACAAACCAATTTGGTATGCGACAGTTCTATTTTCAGTGACCTTTATGGAGATGGCCCTGAGGGTTTGGGTAATCTAATTTAGCTTAAATAATATTGCCTGTCATTAGGAAATGCATACAGTCTATTCACCTCCTCCTTCAGCCTGGCATATAATCCGAAACCAATCACCATTGTCTTTCCATTTGGAAGCTAATGCATTTAAAGCGATCAAATTGTTAACCATTTATTTGAATTCAAAGGAGCCTAATGAAACACTCGTGACAAGATGTGATTGATTTCGCTTTGTGGCTGTCATGTACTTGCAACAAGCTTGGTGAAGTGAACTTGAGTATCTGCGATTAAAGATGGGTTTCCTGACGGTGTCACACAGAGGTGAAGGTGCTGCTGCATTGATGTTGATTGTGACAGACTGGGTGAGATGTTTCTCATCTGTTGCTCGTGACACTCGAACATCAGGGTCTGCGTGACAAAACTGTAGCACAAAAGAGTGTTGATCTTGTATTCCTAGCAGTCAGAAATGTGTTGATTTACCAGAGGGGTCGAGGTTTTTAAGGTTAGCATGGCACCATTAGCACCTGCTGGTAGTCGCTAAAACAGCTTTCTCCTTGGATAAGCATTAAAAAAGCTTTCTATGCAATTTTTGTTATTCTGAGTGCCATTAAGCCACCACGGCCAATGATTTACCTGTGTACCTTCCCTTGTGAAAAAGTCCACTTAATTGTATTGAATGTGCACCTGTCTACTTCAAATCATATTTCAAGAGTTCACGTTTCCTGGTAATAAAATATAGATTATAAAATATAGCGCAAATTTGGCGAGCTGTCTTGGGAGTGAGCCGGGAGAACGGCGGACTCCGAACCCTAGGGAATAGAACCCTAACGAGGGTGAGGGTTCGGCGCTTGGCTCGTTCGCCGTCTGCCCCCCGGGCATGAGGTAGAGGGAGAAGGTGGAGAAGGGATGCGATCAAGGCGAGATGTGGGAATGTAGAAGCTGGGGTATTTTATATGAAATGGTTTGATTGGGCGTGCTTGATTAGGAAATTGGTTGCCAGCTGTGGGTGATTACTGCGTTCACGATCCTCTCGAAACCATGTTTTTTGCAAAACATATACCAAGTATATTTATATAAAGTAACCTTGTAGATTAAATAGCAAAATAAAGGCTACTGAAGTGTACTTGAAAAGACTACAATTTAAGATTTTAAAAAAAGTGTTTTAAATCATGTTTTAATATTTTGACAGGTTTTAAAGAAAAACGTATCTAACCAATTTGTAACTCGTAAAATACTTTGGCAAAAATTTAATGAATTTGTATGAGTGAGGTTGTACAAATTCACACAAATTAGCCACCTCGTAAAATACGTATAAATTGCCGTGAAATAAGGCTCACATCCTACTTAAATACTAAAATACTAGCCTAGTTAAAAATTACTACAGTAAGGTGTACTACTGTTAATTACTAACATAATTTACTCTTCTCCTGTGACTTACGTATCTGAAAACCTTACATTCAGTTCACACTCAAGTATATTTTAAGTATGCTGAAGTATAATTCTTTGTCATTAGGGTCCTGGGGTCCAAGTCAGCAAACACTACCAATAATTTTATCGTAACTAAGTTACTAGTTATCTATTTGAATTGCAATTTGTGTTTATAATTGACATTTCAGAGTAAAACAGTATGTTTAGTAATAAGAAAAGCAGGGTGGGATTTGATTTTATTCATCCAGAATAGTTTGAAACAAAATGGTGTCAAAAGAAAATAAGTTGTTTTGGAGGAAGACCAACAATTTTTGAATCAAGAATAAACAGTCATGGGAATTTCACCAGGAAAACTATGAATATGTTTTAAGACAGAAAGGTTGCTTTAATTACATCATATGTAAATAATTTAAATCTCTTTTAAGTCTCAGCAAGTGCCTCATTTGATTAACATGCAGTTTGTGAAAAGGTTTGACCGAATCATCAGAAAGAATCAAATCAAAGAGTCAATTGTCAAAACACCTGCTTCTCAGTTTTAACTGTGACCTGCAGATAGTACTAAAGCAAGGCACAACATTTAGCAACCCATTTTTAACAGCCTATTCCATTTGTCGCTCACAGGTAGGACAGAAATGGCTTTCTAATTAGAATGAGTACATAACCCATTTTCACGGTTTAACACTTAAGCCCGGGAAACAACTGCTATAAATGTGGTGGTCCTCAGTCTATTTTAAACATCATAGGTGAAAGTGAATGAAAAGATAAAAACAGCATCAATAGTCTATTATAAAATGATCAGAATTGATACTTAATAGCTGTAAATTATGTATTCAAGGCAAGAATACAGTCATGCTATCATGACCTTTACATGGAAACCAACAATAAAGAGACTAAACTCCACACCCATCAGAACAATAATACTGAATAAGCTGGGTTAAAAATAGCTGCCTCTTGAGGATGTAAATGCTCAATATTGTTACAAATTAAGTGGTGCTTCTCATTTAAAAATTCCTGAAAGACTGAAGCGTGAGTGTCATGTTTGGAAACAACCTCTGCCCAGCATCTAAATCCCTGTCGTATCCTAGCTACCACGCAGAGCCTGCTGATGAAAAATAAATTCAAGAGAGCTCTCCATCTCAATGAACGCGTCCGCTGTTATTTGCACAACATACATCAGGCCCGGCCTCACTTCAGGATAGCTCCTCTTTTCAGTCCAGTTTTGCCGTTTGCCATTTTGACACGTGTTTGGTGTAAAAACGGAAAGCGACGAAAGACTTGTCACCAAAGAAAATGGGCCAGAGTCTTGATAAGTGGGCCACAGCATTTTATAAAAAGCTCAGACTTAGATGTCGGTTTATGTTACGCTACATTATTAACACGTAAGGGTAACTCAAGTGCAGGGACACTACAGCTGTTTACGCTCTCAGCTCTTTCTTCTACAGTGAGTGGCAAAGAAAATGATTCAGTAAATGGGCAGCTGTGTAAAGACAGTATATTATGGGGAATTTAGTATGTTTATCTTACAAGTGACATCCATTGGAATAATGATCTCCAACCATAGTACTATGCATAGTACTACCACTGCATTCTTTACAGTTAATCTTTCAGTCCTATGATACAAATATATCAAGCACTCTCATGTATAATCATAGATCGAAATTAGTATAGTGTTGGGTCAGAGTTCACCTTTTCAAGTCAGGTCTGATTCTGACCTTGTGGGGACATTTTTGGTCCCCATGAGGAAACAAGCTTTATATAAGTTTTATTAGGAATAATTTGAACTATGGCTAGTGTAACAAAGTGGTTACCCTGGTTTAACTACAGTACAATAACCATAGTTTTTTGGTTTCATCTGTAGTAAAACCATGGTTCATTTTGGTTAAAGAGGTTTAAGAGGTGGTTGCTAAGCTGTTCTGATTGGTTGGATGGTTGCTATGGTATTTCTTACAGCCCACCCTGGGCTTCTATGATATTCTCAAGATACTCTCTAATTCAATATAAATTTATATTAATTTGGAATGGTTACCAAATTTTTCACTAACGCTAACTATTAGGTGATAGTATAGTGAAGCTTGCCATTGGAAGTGATACTTATAACCCTTTATATTAACATTTAAAAGCTAACAATGAGAGACCAGAGTCTTAATCTCTTCCTGAAACTCAAATCCATTTTGATACCCTGGTATAGATACAGCCTCTCGCACTCACTGTCGGTGGAAAGTAGATCATCTACTAATAAAAGGAAATTTCCCATGAGCCTCTCAGATCCAGTGAGCAACAGTAGCACAGGAAATAATTAAACTGCTTTGCAAAAGCAAGGCACAAGGCTAATGAACACAACAAGCCATCAATATCAAATCACGCAAGATGAAAATGAAATTTACTACATGTAAAAATTGTAAAAGCCTTGCTGAGTGACTAACAATCTGAGTCTGTATCTACACTGTGAGCATTGAATCTGCAAATTATCTCGGATGTTCATAGATCAAGCAGATGTGAGCTTGAGGCTAAAAAAGGTAAAAAAGCAGTACCTTTTTAAAAGGTACATGTTTGTACCTAAAGTGTCCATTTGGGTCTCTTAAAGGGATTTAAAGTGTACATATTTGAACCTAATAGGTACAAAAGTGTACCTTTTGAAAATGTACCATCCCAGTGACAGCTTTTGTACCTTTATTTCTAAAAGTACAGAACATCTAAAAGTATAGTACATTTACATCCTGAATAAAATTTAATTGAAAAAAATTTAATAATTCCATCCATTAAAATTTTGAAACAGGCCTGCTGGAGCTTATCCCAGTGTCTCAGGCCGAAAGCATACAACCACCCTGGACGACTGACTAGTTATTAAACCACTTGGTTACACGTTATTTTGATAGTTCACTTTTGATATTCTATTAACTATAAGTAACTTTGTAACTACATGTCTACTAACTCTCAGTGTAGACTGAGAAACTTAGCTAGTCAGCTAATTCTAATAACCCTAAACCTACCCTAACATAGTCAGTATGTTGTGGTCTCATCAAAATAAAGTGTTAGAAGATATTAAGCAGTCTACTAATACTCTAATGACTGTTGACATGTAGTTGCAAAGTTACTTACTGTTAGTACAATGTCTACAGTGGACTATCAAAATAAAGTGAACAATCAATTTTTGACAGATAGGGAAACCTAAAAATCGTATGGCTGTTTATTCATTATTATGCAAGTTATCACATTTTCTTAGACATTAGCCAGTGCACAAACTCAGACATAAGCGCTCTGGTTTGTCAAACCTGGGTTGTTAATTTCCCATAAGCGAGATGCAGATTTGACATATTAGTCAATAAACTTTCCCAGCCTACATCACGAAGGCAGGTCTAAAGGCACAGCCCACCATACCAAACGACTGTTGTACAGGGAGGGAGAGAGAGAGAGAAAACTAGGGCACTATTATCTGGCCTCTTTTTCCAAGCAGAAGCAGAGATTTGTGGACGGTGAGCTGGAGTGAAGAGATAGCGGCTTGCCGTGTGACTTTTACATTTCCCTTAGTGCCTGAGAAGTAAACTAAACCAAAGCGCCAATACAAGGGCAGAGACGCTTTCAAACTTATCTTCGGAGGCCACCATGCTGGAGGACAAGAAGACCAAGGTGAAGATCACCTTCCTGGTTATCTTGGTGGGCATCTCGTCCATGTTGGCGGCGGTGGTGACGGACCACTGGGCGGTGCTGAGTCCCAGGGTGGAGCGGCTCAACACCACCTGCGAAGCGGCCCACTTCGGACTCTGGAGGCTGTGTAAAAAGAGTATCTTCATTGTGGAGGAAGACCCTCAGGGTAAAGGCTGTGGCCCTATCAGCCTGCCGGGAGGTAAGGAAGTTCACGTCTAAGTTATTTCTCATGACCGTCATTAGCACAGGAGTGTCGTCCGATATAGCCCAGAGGCATTGATCGGTCTTCTGTAGTTCTTGGAAGAGCACCTCATTCATCTTACGTTTTGTAACTGGAAACTGCAGAGCAGAAGAAGCCAAGTCAGGCATACTTTAGAAAGTTCAAGGTGCACTGGAGTTTCTCCTTTTAACATTAATTTGCAATTTTCGGTGGGAGTCTATTCCTCAGCGCACATTGAGAGTTTGTTTTAATTGCCCAGAGCAGAGCGCTAGTGAATCGAACGGGTGTTGATTTGCTGTTTCTGATGTTATTGGGTTGTTTAAGGCTGTAATAGACTGGTTAAGATGATTTATGAGCAGATCTGTGGATTGAATTAATGGAAAGGCAGATGTGCTGAATCTACCTGTGGGACACTCAACTCAACAATAACTCAACTGTTTTTTACGCTGTCTAGGGATGAATCAGCCTCATTTCTTTCTTACACCCAAGCTCATGAGGTCAAACTGATCGAAAAGAAGAAGAAAAGAATATGTAAATGCAATTCACTCGTATGACAATAAAGACTGTAAAGACTCATTAATTGACAGAGCTCTGAAGATCTGCCTTGACACCTTCTGTTCCCTATAATTAACCATCAACTGCATTCTGCAGATATACCCATGTCAGATTGCAGGTTACAGATAAAAAAATAACACAAAAGGAGCATAGTATTTAGTGGATAATTGGAACAGAGGGCTCAGAAACAAAAACAATTAGAGTCAAAAAAGTAATTGGATCCAGACTGTAACTTATGTAAGGGCGCAGTAAGACCAGTATCCTCTTATCACACCTCAGGAAGAACTGTGGGGGTAAACAGAGCGATCCATCCCTCCATGTGTTCCTGTGAACATCTTGGTAGGATCTCCTCCTTAGGCAAGGCCCCAAGATTTACCATCAACTATGGATGTAGAAGGCAAAATGAGTTCTCCATCAAAGCTATATATCATAGGTTTGTTGACAACTGTGCACAAAATCTCATCAACCTCAGCATGTAGCTTCAGGGTGAAATGCTGTTGGACCATTTGTATGTACTGAAGACCATTCATCTGAGGCATATTCACACAAAAAGGCAAGAGCTTTCCTAAAGCTCAAATCTGATAGACTTCATGCAATTTCCGGAAATCACAATTTTACAGAAGGTTTTTGCCAGTCCTCCAGGAAACAGGGCTTCTACAATGAAGACCTCTGAAGAGAAGGAGTGAAGGGTTTGCTTGCTTAACTAGTTGCTTTGAGCCTTGGTCTTTGAAAAAGTACCACCCTATTTGCTGCATGACACTGCACACAATACCAGCACCGTTTACCGATGTGCAGCCTGAGTTTCCTCCAACCCAACCCTGCAGCTCTCACTTTAGACCATTAGGAGATAAGCAGTTCAATCAGGTGGAGGATTGCAGTCTTGGCAGACACCTACTGATATTCCTGCCCCGGTGGGAGAATTTGAGCTGGTAGGGGTTGGAAAGCACCTAACCCTGAGGCTCCACAGACACCTTGCAGAGCACAGCCATTTAAAATGACGTCCTGTGAGACAAGGTGTGGCCCAGTTCACACTAGTACTGCAAACACAACTGCCTGGGGAGTGGTTAGATTTGGATAGCCTCTCGAATTGCACAGAAGAAGCCATAAGCCAAAACATTAGCATTTAAGCAGTTATATTCCTGCTTGCTCAATGATTCTTGGCTTCACTACCAGACCTGCTTCTCACAGAGGGAAAAAAGGAGAGATGAGTGTTGGCGAGACTCATCAAGTTCTTCAAGGGATTCTAGCATTTCACACTCATTCAACACTCTGGTCTGTTAAAATGTCTCTCGATCTTCCCAATGGAGTTAATTATGTTAAAATAGCCATTTTAGGTGGCTTGAAACAACTTGAAAATGTAACCACTCAGTGGATTCTTATACAGTGTTATTGGATATAATTGTTCAAAGCAATAGTTGAAAGGGTAGTTCACTCCAAAAATACAAATTCTGTCACCATTAATCAGACTATGAAAGAGAAAAGAAGATATTTTGAAGAATGTTAGATGTCTCTTGTTAGTGTTACCAAAAGCAGCGTAACAAGATTTTCAACCACTGACTTTCTCATCACAGAAAGTTATCATATGGCTTTAAAAGACTTACAGCCTAAGACTTAAGTCCTATGGACTACTACTTGGGGCAATTCACACAGAATGTGTTTTTCCATTTCAATGAATTTCTTTTCCATGCTAGAGGAACATCTATGACCATTGTACTTACATTATTTGCAGCTTCTCGCTTATGAGTGCTGTGTTTTTAAAGGAGACATAGGATGCCCATTTTTCAAAAGTTGGTATGATTCATGTTCTTCATCAAAAATCTGCAACATACTATAAATTCCTCAATGGTTGTGTAAAAACACTCTTTTTTTCCCTTGTCAAAAACAGCACTGCTTTGGTGCTTTAAATGATAATGAGCTAACCCTGCCCAAAACACAACAGAAATTGTAATGGATTTAGTGGCTATAATGGGAACTGTATTGGTTTTAATGGAAAGTATAACGGTGTCTACTGATATGTGAGGGTTTCTATTGTTGGGACATTAAATCCTATTGAAAAAGTGCCCAAAACACACTACAAAAAGGAATTGTGTAATGGTTTTACTGGAAAAAAGTTAATGGTTCATAATGGTATTTTAATGGAAACCATTAGAATTTCTGTGATGGTTTTTATTGGGCTTCTATTGTTTTGGGGTTTTTTTGTGTATTTGGTGCATTGGAACAATCAGAAAACCCCACGGGCAGGGCAAGTGTTGCAAGCTTTTGTTTACATTAGGAAGTTGGTATGGCAACTGTTTTATTTGATGGCAACATGATGTTCAGTGTTGCGTGTTTTTCAAAACGCCACATTTTTAGATGCAAAAAAATGTTCTGTGTAAACGACCCATTAAAGTACTCTAATGGTGCTCTTTTGTCATTTGTGGAAAGTGATGGTCCCTATTCACAGCATGTGTTCATTGTGTAAAAAAGAAAAAAAAAAAAAATTCATTTAGATCGATTGTGCTCCACTGGAGAAAGAAAGAACATGAAGGTAATGATGTTAATAACAAAGTTATTATTTTTGGATGAACTCTTCCTTTAGTACCTTTGTGTTGCAGGAGCTTTATCTCAGTTTGTAAGCCAAACTTCTGCAAAGGCACGGAGGCCCCGGAGGAAGCCACTTCCCTTGTGTGACCCAGATATGAGCACCCTTAGCGGGCTAGCTGCTTTAAATGTGTCCTCCTCCTCTCACATTGACCCAGAATCTAACGGTCACTCTACAAGTGGACAAAAGAGGACACCTTTGTTTTCTTAAGCCACTGCTCCATATTAACCAAAATAAAAACAGCACAGCTGCCTCACAGTGCTAGAAAACCTGCCCAGCCCAATGGTCTGTTTGCTTGGGCCATGAAAGGGAGGGAGCTTTAATCAAGATGTAAAAAACGAATATGACAGCCAATGCAACCCAGCAATCGACCTCCTCCCTGAAATAAGTGCTTTCATTAACAAAACTATGAGGTCAATGATACGCCCCAAATTGCTATTTTCGGCTCCTCATTTTGTGCGGCGATGCCGCTGAGCTGAAAAGGCTCATGCTGTTTTTTTTTTAGCTTTAGGTACAATCACGGTGAAAAACAGATCTGCCTACATGCAGAGCAAGGCGCATGAAACAGGTCTCGCATTCGATGTGTGCCAGGGGATAAAATGGCAGATTTGACAAGAGCAGCCCTTTTATCTGGGACTGATTCGTGATCGCTCTGTCCTTGTATGTCTCTGTCAGATGGATAAAGGATGCTGACAGGCCTACCGAAGCAAGACAGGTGAAGAGGACATGAAAAAAACTGGGAAAACATGGAGGGATGTCAATGGATCTCCACAATAAACACTCCACAACTCTCTATTGCCTCAAAGGGCTCGAAACGCAATTAAATTAAGTCTCACATCGTGGGTTGAGGGCATTGAAATGCTAACGCAGGGTTAGACAGCTGACCACGACCCAACACGTGTATTAGCCCACACATGGCACCAAACGGTACGGCCAAAGGTAATGTGCTCTCAGAGGCCAATCGTGAGATGAACTCATCCAGAACAGCTTGCGCTAAGGTCCTGTGATGGGAATAGTCAAATAAGCGGAGTAAATCATGGTCTAAAGCAGCACAGCGCGATGCATCCCAACCTCTTGCCGCTGTCTTTACTAATAAAGACAAGACCAGCCTGTTGCTAGGTTACCTATACATAGGCCTCCCCCAACCCCCCGCTTGTGTTTTAGATTCTTGGTCCAGCTTAACAAACAGCTCCTATGTCAGTCTTTCTCCCGGCACGAGGGATGCTGAGGTTGCTTTATGAGTTTAATCTAAAGAAAAGGTTCCTACCTTATGAACGTGACTGGGATATACGAGAGCAAGGACTCACTTCACAATTTTTTGTGGAACTGTAACCTAATGAACATGGGCAAGAAGCTCATTTCATGGAGGGGAGGAGGGGCTGCTAAGGCTAAATTATGGTTGGAAATAGAACTTGTTATACTTCATCAGCTAATTTGATTTTCTGTCCAAAAAGCACATAGAAATTGTGCACAGCAAGAAATCTTGCGCAATGTAATCACATGCTCTCCGCACATAATTCAGAACTCATGATCCATTCGATGGACACACACGAATGCCTGGCTTGTTTTCGAGCACCCGGCTACGGTCTCTGGATAAAATGTCAAGCGGGCTCATTGGTAGTTTGGTTGCATCGTGACGACAGGCTACGGCAGCACCTGCAACCCTCAACTACAATCACTGTTTTCATCTTGTTTTGCAGTCAAGAACTGCTCCTACTTCAAACACTTCACATCAGGAGAAGAGGCTGAGGTTTTTGAAGTAAAGACTCAGAAAGGTAAGGTTTTTCCCTTAGAAGTCACGCGTGGATGGTGCAAAGGTTTCCACTTAAAACCAAGACGGCGGAAATCAAATATTACTAGAAGTAAATTAATCAGATCATAACAAGGTCAAATTATCCTAAAAACAACACCAAAAACATTCCATCTGTTTACCGACGTCATGTGATCAAATGTCCAAATATCACAAAAAAAAAAATCTATAAGCAGTAACTTTAGTAGGATATTCAAAATGTAAAATCTAATTACAAATACCTATTTTTTGGTATCTGGTAATCCAGATTACAGGTAATCTGTCACTGCCCAGCATTGCTAATCCAGCACTGTTTACACCACTGAAGGAGTGACCCACCAAAACACTTAGGCTATGTGTTCACATAGCAGCGGAATACGGTTGTCAGTTCTGTATGTGGGATTGCCAACCACATTGTATTTACAGGTTTGAGTCTTGAAATGTCTCGTTCACACTGCAGCTTGTTGTGTTTCGAATTCTGTCTGTATGAACGTGCAAAGGGAGTCATTCCTTACCAGTAACCATAACGACGTGATGTGACATACAACTAGCAGTCCTTTTCCGCTCACACAGCACGTGTGTTCTGAGAATGCGGTTGCGAGTGCGGAAAATGTACACGTGTCAGTTTGGTTACAGAATACCGTTGTCACACCCGTAAATAACGGAACTGTGTGTGAACGTAACTGCATTAAGGACTCAAAAACAGGATTGACAACCGTATTCTGCTGCTATCCCTCCTAAATAAAAAGCAAAGCGTGGATCAGCAGGCTGGTTTTGTGTGTGAATGCCATGGCAATGAGTTTTGCATATGCAAGTACTGCCCCCAAGATATAATGATACAACATTTGTTATTATTTTACAAAGTTGTGCTATATAACTACTTCGTTCTTCTAAAACTGCAACTTGCCTTTGCTTTACGTTTACATAATGTCCACCAATCTTAGGCAGTGCAATCTGGCAACCAAATATGGCCACTGGCATTAAATTTTCTGCCTACTTAAGCAGAGCACATCTTAGCTATTTCACGCTCTAGCTCGGTCATTGAGTTAAAGTGGAATAAAGCCTTATCGGAGTTTGATAAAATGCTAAAAGCAGCGAACCGTGAAGCAAAGCACAAATGCTCCATCGCCACGCATTTCCTGAGCCGCATCCTAAAATGTCAATACTCATTCACGCTATTGATCTGTCTATATTGCTAATTAATGACACATTAAACGCAACATTAGTCTAGAGGTCAGACTGATTAGCCAGATCATTTGAATTAGCAGAGTAGATGAAGTCATCCTTGAATGGTCTGATTGTAGATACAAGGTGCCTGCAGAGTTGTTCGGTGAATGCAAGCTTTTTGGGTGAAGCAGTAGTTGCAATAAAAAAAATGTATAACTACGAACAAAATTGACTAATAAGCATAAACCTATCAAAAACATACCAAAAACATTGGAAGAACTATTAAGGTACTGCATTAGGTTTAGATGTGGTAATATAAGCAGGATTCTCTGGGACAGCTGGATGCCAGATTGAAGACATTTTAAAAGAACTATTTAATAATAATGTTGCTTAAGATCTCAGGAAGACCTGATCTTGCTTTGATCAGCTCTTTGCCTCTGTGATTTTCTTCTGTCAGAGTACAACATCTCAGCTGCTGCCATTGCGATCTTCAGTTTGGCCTTCATGACCCTGGGCAGTCTCTGTCTCCTGGGGGCTTTTGGGAAGGGCAGAGACTACCTGCTGAGACCAGCTGGCATGTTCTTTGCTTTTGCAGGTAAGCACTAGGTTTAACTAAAAATATCTTCTTAAATCATTTATAGCATTTTTGTAATTTAATTGGCACCAAGCTTATCTCATGAACACTGAACTATACTGTGGTATTGAGCCAGCTGTTATATGTTCAAGAAACCATGTTATTGCATGCATGTATATTAGTTTTCATTGTTGTTGATACCCTTGTGTAAAAGAAGGACACGTTTGCATATTTTTATAAAGAGTGGAGACATGGAGTGCTTATTATTTGATGTTTTCTGACACATAATCCCCCAGTTTCACAGACAAGGCTTAAGCTACTCCCAGACTAAATAGCATGTTTGAGCTGTTTGAGCTTATAAGGCATTTTTGTAAAAATTGCTTAAATATCTTAATTTAACTAATGCCTAATCCTGGCTTAAGTTAAGACCTGTTTGTGAAACTGGGCGAATGTGTTTTAGTATAAACTTATAATAAACATTTTCTACTGAAACGTGTATGTCATGCAATTATAATTTAGTGCTGTCAAATGATTAATCGCAGCCAAATAAAAAGGTTTTGTTTATGTGTGTATATATTTAGAATATATTGTTATATAAATGTATACACATGGAAATATTTTCCAAATACATACTGTATGTGTGTGTATTTATACATAACATACAAAATGCAAGTTTCTTTCAGTTAAAACAGCTCAGATTTACATTTAGTCTAAGACTTAGCTTAAGCCTGGTCTGGGAAAATTCTTTTTTTGTGTGCGATTAATCATTTGACAAGACTATTATAATTACATATTTGTAATGAATTTGCAGTTTAGCACATAAAATTACAACAGATTATCATTCAAATTTCAACCAAATACATGTGCTTTACTATGTTGGTCAACGCAACAAAATATTTCTGTAAAGCAGACAAAAAATTCCTGTCTATTCCACTTGCACAACAGCATGTGAAAGTGATTGTCAATCAGTGTTGCTTCCTAATAGTGATTGACTTAGAGTTACATTTGATGCATCCGAAATCATACTGCTTAAGTAGGTACTAACTTGAACGTACTACCCGACCGTTAAAAAGTACGTTTTATATAGTATGAATGGAATTCGGACATACTACATCCACCATAGTGGTGTTGTCACGTGTCATGCGTCGTCACAACAGCACAACAATTTAAACTTTTAATAAGTCAGCTGTTTATTTAAATTGTGTTAAACAAGTGTAATTTAATTACAATAAATAAAGTTTTTTTTTTTCCTGAGGTACTTACACTTAAAATGAGCCGCGACTCAACTTTCCGCCATTTTTTGAATATGACGCCTCCTCTCCCGGAGCCTCACGGGATAGGAAAGTGTCCGTGGTATGCGTACTACAGAATTCGGCCGGAAGCAGTAAGTCATCCGGGAACTTCTGGCCTACTGAATTTCGAATACTATGAATTCGGACATACTACTCGCCTCGCATACTGTTTTTTGCATACTATATAGTAAGGAAATAAGCAATGTCGGATGCAGATATATATATAGTTAACTTACAAACTTAACTTGATATTAAAATGCACTTTTTAAAAAATGTTTCTTTTCATCTGTATCATCTGCATCTACGCTTTTTTAGAGTTCCAATTTGAAGATGTGAAGTGCACATTCAACACAATTAAGCACACTTTTTTTTTTTTTTGTACAAGAGTGATTTTAAGACCTTATTATCAGGATTCCATCTCGCTACATTCAAGCTTCAGTAACCGGTCAGCTGTGAGCATTTACTCAAGGACTTGCAGGACGGTGTAATTGAATGCCGGTGAATCAATAGTCGCGAAACCCCAGACACCAACCACAAAACCACAATCTTTATTCTCTTTTTAACCTCGGTGTCCTTCCTTACCCTCACAGGTCTGTGCATCGTCATTTCGGTGGAGATCATGAGGCAGTCGGTCAAACGGATGATTGACAGTGACGAGACCATATGGATCGAGTACTACTATTCGTGGTCCTTCGCTTGCGCCTGCGCCGCCTTCACGCTCCTCTTCCTCAGCGGCATCAGCCTCCTCATCATCTCCATGCCACACATGCCCAGAAACCCCTGGGAGACCTGCATGGACGCCGAACCAGAGCCCATAGACTAGTTAAGAGTAAGAGCGAAATGCAAAAGACACAGAAGTCTATGGCAGAGTGAATGATAATGATGCATTGCGTTTGTAGACGATGATAGTGATGCATTGATATTTTTAACTAAGCGTTGTTCAAAGGGATAGGTTAACCAAAACACTTTTTCTATTTGTATAGATCAAAATTGTTCAGCAGAAGAAAGTCAGTCATACATGTTTAGAGTAAATGATTGCATTTCCATTATTAAATACCTAACATGAATTTTGTATGTTGTATAGTATATCGAAACATGTTTATGTGCATTCATGCTTGTATGCAATAGATGACAGCTTAGAATGTATTTTTAGAGAGTTTACAATCTGTTATTTCTGAAACGGTGCCAATGAATTGGATGACGGGTGACCATTAAAGTATAAACAAATGATATTTGTTATATACAGCCGGTTTCAGCAAATACAGATTGCATTTTAAAGTGAGGTGAATGTAATAATGTTACTAGCACAGGTTTATACTTATCAGGTAATTAAGCTGTTAATTAAGCTAATATTCTTTACACACGGCACGCTTGGACTTCCTGCTTTTTAGTGACCGAATCTCAAAGATCTGCCTCGAGAAAGACTGTTAAAACTTTTCGATATAGTTGTGGCAGGGCATATTGAAGTTCTCCTTTTTTAATAGTGAGTAGCTTTTAAGGCACCACCAAACCTTGAGTTACTAATGGACTTTGTGGCTGTTTTGAGGCTTAATTTAAAGGGAAGGGCATCTCGTTCTCATTTGATTGTATGTTTGGCCCATTTTCAAAGAAAAGGATTTCAAATGTGTATATAAATGAGTATACTCGAGTTTAAACTAAAAGACACAGACTGAAATCCACAAAAAGGTCATACATATATTCATAAACATGCATATTCAATGAGCTTATTCTATTATTCACACAGCTTTATTATTCTGAAATGTACACTATATTGGAACACCGTAAACCAGGGTTTATCATTTTGCACTGCTATCTGATAAATGGGCAATTTAAGGGATAGTTCATTAAAAATAATAATAATAATTTAATTCCGAACACAAATTAAGATATTTTTCCGAAAAGTTTTCTGACACTGGATAGACAGCAACACAACTGACACATTCAAGACCAAGAAAGGTAGTAAGGACATCATTAAAATGGCCCATGTGACATCAGTGGTGCAACTGTAATGACACACAGCTATGAGAACACTTTCTGTCCTCACAGAAAACAAAAATGTCTTAATTCAAGGTTTTTTCCTCTTCTGTGTCTTCAACGCGCATAAATGAGAGTACCAGGATGTACAAGTTTTATATGTAGAAGTCATTGTTCAAGTTATTTTTGTTTTCTTTGTGGCCCAAAGGTATTCTCGCAGCTTTATAACATTACAGTTGGACCACTGATTACGGACTATTTTGATGATGCCTTACTACCTTTTTGGCACGTGTCAGTTGCTTTGATGTCTATGCAGGATCAGAAAGCTCTCTGATTTTTTCCATCAGAAGAATTCATTTGTGTTCTGAAGATGTAGAAGGTCTTACAGGTTTGGAACAAATTGATGGCAAGTAATTAATGACAGAATTTTCATTTTGGGTTGAAGATGTTGAATACTTAGAAATGTTTGGGAGATTATTTAAATGGTGAAAAGTAGGCACTCTTTTCTAAACAAGAGCACTTCTGCAAAGGGAGATGGAAGCTGATGATGTCGTTTACCGTAACAGCTGGTGTGAAACAGTTCATTTTGAAGGGATATAAACTACTGTATGAGGCTGCATTACATACCTTACATAAAATGATACCTGAACAGCTTTTCGAAAAAACAAAAACAAAGGGACATTTGACACTAAGTGCGTTTCTCTAAACTGTGGCCAAATAAAGAACATAATTCTGATTTAAGAATAACAAACTCTTGTTTTCTGTTAATTTATTATTGGTAATGTGGTTTAACAGTACAAAGCTGTGTTAGCTTTATTGTTAACAGCTTCATTAAATAACCAGTTTTTGGTTGCACTAATAACCATTTCCTGAACTTAACTAGATATATTATAGCTCTTATTATGCTTCATTTTTTATATCCTGATCAGGTGAGCACAAACAAAACCTCTTTGTTGCTTATTAAAACTGAGAATTTTGATATCCAATAACAAATAACTCTTTGAGAAATCAACTTCCTGTTCATTTGGCAGCTTCGCATTTTTTCATGTATTAGCAAACACAATAAAAACGACAACATTTTTCGATGTGCCGTTTCATTGATATTAAAAAGGTTTGATATTTGCCTGTGTTTGTTTTGCATTCAGCACGCAGATGCAGCAGGAGAAGAATAAAGCACACAAATGTCATCTCATGTATTCATTTATTCATATGTACAGGTTTGAGAAAAGTCTGTCTACATCTATACAACTTTTTATAATATTTTTTTATACGAGTCAGTTCACCACTCAGCAGCAAGCACAAGAAAACACACCAAGAAACTGAACATCAAAAGAAAAAAGAAAAAAAAGGAAAAATGCCAGCTGGGAAAAATCACTTCAACAAGTTTTACTTCTGGGGGTGGATGCAAAGAGAGCGGACATAATTACAGGAAAGACGGGCAGCTGAGTGGTCAACCAATTCATGGTGTTTTTAAAAATCTTTTTTTTCCATAAATCTTTTTATTTATTTTTTTTGTTATTGTTTTTTTTAAATATTTTTTCCCCAAATGTTTTGGTGTTTCATGATATATATATGCTGATTCGGTTTGTAAAATCACAGATGCCAAACTGTAAAAGAACCAACTAGTACTAAAGCAAGTAAAAAATAATAAAACGCAAAATGTCTAACTATCTCACAAAATCAAAAGACATTTTTTTTTTTATTTTTTTTTTAAGATTGTTATTCTATTTTTTTCAACAGTTTTCCTTTTTAATAGGTGTATATAGTTCATATATATTGACTTATTTAAAATACGTGTAATAGCCATTGCTACTGTTTGAACTGCCTATGCTAAGTTCCTGTAACAGAGAGATGGGGTCACTGTTCTTCTTGACCTGCTCGGGCAGCGGCCGGGGCTTTGGAGGGGCTCGGAGGGCGCTGGCGTAGGACATGGTCGGGGGCTTGGAGTTGCCGGGCCCCTGGGGGCCCCCTGGGCTGGTGTTGCCCCCTCCTGGGTCGGGCGGGGTCTGCTTGCTGGGCATGAGGGGTGGGAACTGTCCATGGTGCTGGAGAGATGCAGCGCTGGCGGGGTGAGGTGACTGCTGCTCCTCCGCTACGCTCATCGCCTTTGAAACTGAAGAACAATTTGCACATGCCATTATTACTTTAGCTGTATCAAGTTCCAGTAATTATATTCATCACAGGTCAAACATACCTTTTTTGTATTAGTTATATAGCATCTCTTTATTTTTTAGAAATAGCTTTTAATATTTCCAGCTTTTGGTTTAATTTTACTGATTAAAATCATCTCTGCACTACTTCATTAAAAAAGGAATCACAATATAGTATCCTACAAACATATACGACATGTTCAGAGCAGCTAAATTGGTATTACTTCAGCATTGTTTATATAGAATTTCAGTTTATTTTGATTTTTAGAAATAGCTTTTTAATATTTTTGGTTTTCATTTTAATTTCAGTTTAAGTTTCATTAGTCATTAGTCAAAAATAGCTTTGCAATACTGAAAAAACAATACACAACATATATACAAATATAAAATATAAATACCCTAACATGATTGTTATTTTTTGCATCATTTATATAGTATCATAGGATTTATATAAAAAAAAAAAAAGTGGCTGTAATATTAATATTTTCGAGTTATGTTTAATTTTTGTTTTAGTGATAAAAAAAGGGAACTGCAATAAATTTCTAAATACGATGCATGTTATGTTTGCACTATTTATTTTAGTATTGGACTTATTAAAATATTTATGATTTCCATTGTAATTTCAGGTTTAGTTATTAAAAAAAAAAGCTTCGCAATAATGCAAAAGAAGAATAAAACTATTGTTATTTTAGTATTGTTTATATATCAGTTTTGGTCAATGTGGTGCTTCAACAAACTTTTATTCAGTTAGTTACCAAGACCATATTTTTGTAAAGTCTTCAAGCGGTTCTTTTAACTAGATGATTCAAATAGAATAATTGGATGATGGGAATTTCCATAATAAATTGAATGAAGCAAATAAGTGCATTTGTATTTCAAGACAACAACCATCACAAATCTATGAAACGCACCTAAAACCTCTCTGTGAGGGACGAGGTGGCTCGCTCCGTTACATGGAATGTTGTGGAGAGGAGCGGGGTTCGGGCCGGGCCCACTGCTGCCCAGCCATAGGTCTGCTGAGGGATATCTGTAGGAGGGCGTGGGGTGGTCCTGAGGATCCAGGCTGTCCGGATACGGCTGGGGGGAGCTGGAGGAGATCCTCCTCTGGTACAGAGGCCGCCCGGGGCCCCGTGGTTCATACTGAGAGACAGACAATGAGTGTGGGAATAAGAAGAAACTAATGCAATCAAAAGAGATTTGGATGCATTTGTGTCCAACTCTCTGATTGAAACATCAAAAACAGAGGGATCTCAACTGAATGCCAGAGATATGTAGTCCAATTCAGACATGATTTATTTCTTGTTTATGCCAAAGAAAAAACAGAAGTACAAATAAGAGAACTAAGAGCATAACTATTCTTTTTCCTGTACATTTATAAAAACTGAAGGGCAAATGTTAACTACACTTGAGATCGTGATGATAACCGCATGAGATGGCTTTTAAAAATAAAAATGTTAGCAATCAAGCAATCACCCTTAAAATATGAGACCATCACAGTTTGAATCGGCTCTTCCAGTTAAGTTTGATATGATTTTAGTGTCTTGAAACCATTTATATGGAGCAAACTCCTACCTTGGTTAGGCTTGGTACATAACCAGTAGTTTTATCCACCTACATTGTAGAGGAATTCAACAAAAATGTGAGCTTTTAAAACCTCCTGATCTGCTTGGAGTACCGTTACTGTAAACGCGCTTCCCATTTGTTTTTAGAAATGGAGACAATTAACAATTATTTTCTGTTGTAATCTTGCTGCAAAGACGACTTTTTTTTTTGCTGACCAACCATACAGTAGTGCGGAAAACAAGCTTTATGCCCCACAAAAGTTTGACTCTTAGGTGTTTTGTTCATTTAGTTTGTTTATAATCTTTACAATGAACATAAGTACAGTAGGGCTGTCACGATTCATCAGTTCAAGTACTGCAATTTTCCTGTGTCCAGTAACCAGCAAGTGGCACATTCCATGAAACGCATTATTAGACAGTTCTCCAAGGTTGCATGAGATATTAAACCTATTTAATTATCATAAAGCATAATGCGATTGCCAGTTCATAAATGCTTCAATTACGGTATACAGCGGGATCTAAAAATAGACAGTTTCAATACTTTTATACCGTTATAAAAAAAACAATGCACTTATACATTACTTATATCATTTATTTACTACCTGAAAATGCGTATGCGTGGATGTCATCAAATTTTATTTTAAGATAATTCCATTTTGCGGGAGTCCCGCGAATAATTCTGTACTCCCGCAACCAGTACTAACATGAGGA
>JAUYWG010000033.1:18931226-18951111 GCA_034779775.1 Enteromius afrohamiltoni
GAGGAGGTTTGACGGTATCAAAATTTGATACCGCCCAAGCCTAACCACTACTAGCAAGCTTCCGACAGCTCTTCCAAAAATGATTTAAGTACGAATGTTTGAGTCAATTATAAACACGGCCGAATCAGACTAGTGAGTAGATGAGTTGAGTTATGATGACATTTAATGTCAAACAAATCTCAGTAGTCCCATTTAGCCATTTGTTAGTAATTGTCTATTTCAAGATAAGTAATAGCTGCTCAGGCAGACTATTACTGATCCTTTTTACATTGTGGAATAAACCATGAAAATATCTTATTTTGACCACAGACCTTATTTAAGGCATTTAACCTAAAACCCTTTTTTAAAAAATCCCACTGTTATGACTTATTACTCATTCATGGAATATTCCATTAAAATGAACCCCTTTGACAGCCGTTACAGCGACAAGTCACAGTAATTTGTTGCTTTTCGATGCAAATTGTTCATTTGTAGCAAGCAACATTAGCATCTAAGGGTTTCGATGAGAGTTCAGCTTCTTGTAATTATGCAGTGACTAGCAAAGGGAGTGCAGACAAACATCGAAAATGCGTTAACAGCCCTCACCTCTTCTACGCTGTGCAGGGAGCTCTGCGGGGCCTGGAGCTGCTGTTTCTGCTGCTGGTGCTGCAGCTGCATGATGGGACCCTGCTCTTGCCTGTGCGCCATGGCCTGCAGGCCGAAGGGCATGCCGTGGCCCAGCACATGGCTCTGGGGTAGGCCAGGGTGGGGCCAGTGGGCCTCCTGGAGAAGGTATTTGACCGGAAGATGCCCCACTGTGTGCTCGGGCGGCAGGGAGAAGTTGGCCTGATTAAAGGCTTGGTGCTGCTGGAAGGGCTGGCCGCCCATGGGCAACTCTCGGCTGGTGTCGGGGAAGGAGGACTGACATGGAGCTGGGAAGGGATTGGGGCCGGTGGTGTGGTTTGCGCTGGAGGAAGAGGGAGACGGCAGGTCCCCGGGGCTTCGGGGCTGGACTTGACGGTACTGAAGGAGGCGAGACTGAGGAGGGGGCATGTCGGCCGGCTCCCGCTGTTCATACTGATCTTGAGGGAGCATTTCACGCAACAGACCGGGATATCTAAAGAGAGAGTGAAAGATTAAGCACTCAGGATATGGTCAGAATGGAATACTAGCTTACTGCACTGTATACGGTTTTAAAATCATCAAACAAAGCATTTGCGTTCTGGGAAAGTTCGCATTTGCTAGCACATCGTTTTCAATCACCTGAGAAACTTTTGCATTCTTTCGCTAAACTGTCGTTTTCGTTTACAAAACTTTTTAATTTTTCCAATAAATTTCTGCATTCATTTTTGTGTTCCCCTGAGAAGCCTACCAAAACTTTCGCATACAACTGAAAAACTGTTGCATTCATTTGCAAGACTGTCGTTTTCACTCACAAAACCTTCTCGGTCTCCCAAAAAACGTTTGAATTCATTCACAGACAAAACCTTTGCATTTTCTTCCAAGAAATGTGTGCATTAACTCACAAAACTCTTTTGCATTCTCCTGTGAAACTTTTAAACGAAACCTAGCTTGCGAACCGACACAATTGCTTACAAAAATGTTGCTTTCTACTGAAGAAACTTTCGTTCATTTGCAAAAGTTGTGTGAAAAGAAGCTTTTTGGTTTTCCTGCAAAACCTTTGCTTTCTCCTGAGAAACATTTTTTCTTTTCCTCGAGTGAATGCAAAGTTTCTCAGGGGAACACAGAATGTTTGTGATGGAAAGTAAACCTAATGGAGTCATTTTTTTCTCTCATCACCATCTTTTGCATCATGTCCCTTTATAGGTGCCACAGCATCTAGTTATGATGGTAATAAATACATTTTACTTATGCAATTTTACGGACTACTGAATACTAGTTTCATAAGCGAGCAGGACAAATAGTCTTCTAACCTGGGCATGGCAGGTCTGGGCTCCTCCTCTGCTGCAGGGCCCATGCCCCAGCCGGTTCGGAGGAGCTGTTGGGGGAGTCTCAGACCCGGCTGGCCGAGATGAGCCAACTGCTGCGCCAGGGGGAAGGGGGCCACCCCGGCCTGCAGGAACGGAGCCTGTTCACCCCACTGACCCACACGAGCCTGCTGCTGGCCCAGAGCATCCAGCCCTGAGGAAGCCTGGCCATCTGTGAAAACACAACAGAGAAAGCCCATGACATGCTGGGAAAACACAAAAAGTCTGTTCACCAATCCCCAGCATAACTACTACAGCCGACATGTACAATTTCTTCTGAAGGAGGCTGACCAGGTTCAGGATAAGAAACCATGATTAACCAAAACTAGTGCTTTTTACATAATCTGTGTGTATATTTATCTAATAATAAAGGTATATAGGTACTAAATAGAGGTACAATCAAAGAACCTCTTTAACTTTCGTGGCTTAACTAAAGATGAATCTATAGTCAATGAATGCATAAGACTTTTGAGAGACGCTTCTTAAAGGTTTTTCCCCTTGTCAATGTAGAAAGTGCAATAATTCCAATTAATGTAAAAAGAGATCTCAAATTATTAATAACCACAGTTGCTGCACGGTTGAGGGGTGTTCTGGGGGTTGATGTGTGTTACTACATGGCTGATACCCTTTTGTGTGTGTTTTGAGTGCAGTGCTATGTTTTCTGTATGGTTGATTCAGACTCAGTTCAAGGAGCTCAGAGAGATTTGAATAAAAATGTTTTTTGTTGGTGTGAAAAGGCTTTCGCACTGTCAAATTCAAACCCTGAGGCACAATACTGTGGAATTTGTGAGAGGCTTGAAAGGCTAAACTTTCAACTATCACAGTTGTTGGGAGAGAAAATTCAAAACTGAGATACAGAAAGCAGCCAGCATAAACACTACGGCATCAAAGTGAAATGAACATGAGTGAAGTGCTGTGATCCATGCTTGCACATACCCAGAGTATCGCCCAGCAGAGAGTCCAAACTCTCTTCTCCGAAGCTGTTGAGGCGCCGGGGCTCCTGGTGCATCTGAGGGGGAAGGCCTCTGACCACACCCTTCAGGTCCTCAGCCACCCCTCCTGGACCTGCTCCCATTGAGGTCTCGCCACCCTCCAGCCCCTCCAGAACTGGAGACTGCAGCCCGCGGTGCGCCATTGGAGGTCCACTGAAGAACGATGTAGGGAAGGACGAGGGCTGAGGGTGCATGGGGGTCTGCATTCGTAGGGGAGGTCGGGAGAGTCCGTACTGCTGCGGAAACGTGCTGTTCCCGTGGTGAGGGGGGAAACTGGGATGAGGGGGGCCCAGGTGGTAGTTGAGAGCCCTCTGGGCCTGTGGGTCTTTACGTATGAGGCGGCTTCCAGGGAAGCCAATGTTGGCCTGGGGCTCTGGACTCTTGTTTTGCACCGACTCCAGGTCTCCCTGTAGAGAGGAGGAGGAAGTACAACGGTTACGGATGTGTGACGCTAATGGAGGGTGTAAGAGAGTAGGAGAAGTGAAGTGCTTTCAGCAGGCAGGGGACGAGCGAAGATAGATGGTCCATGTTACAAGTGCTCTTGTGGGAAGGCATAGTGGGCGGCTCCTTTCATTTATTTCAAATTAAATCGGAAAGGACGTATGATAGATGGATAGATACAAAAAGGAAACGGGTGGATGGATGGTACCTGTTTTTCCTTCAGCTCAGGGGCTTTCCTCTCGGGCGTCAGCAGCCTGCAATGCTCTGTTTTCCCATTAATGTCGATTTTCCCTAAAGAATGACACCAAATCAGCACAATACAATCCCCAAAGGCCTCACCGACAGTCGCATATGACAATTCATTGAGTGTTTGCCAAACTTTCGAAATTAACTTTTACAATGTAAAAAAAAAATATATATAAGAGAAAGAAAGGGCAAAATATTAGCCGTTAGCCAATGCAAACAGACCCGATGTGAAATACAGTACTTTAAAAGGAACCATCTGGCTTGGTTTGCACCCACAGTGGATGTCTACAAGAAAGTATTTCGGTATGCATACATGAATATTTTACAAAAATGCTTTTGCCAAAAAATTAAATTAAATTTAGTGCTGTCAAATGATTAATCGCAACAATCGCATTTAAAAAAAGTTTTTGTTAACATAATATATGTATATTTACTATTTATATATAAATACACACCCATGTGTGTATATATATATATATATATATATATATATATATATATATATAACCTACTAAACTAAAATAATTTTTTTATATATACATCTATCAGTATCTATGCTCCCTGGGATTCGAACCCATGTCTTTGGACCGACACTGGCACATATCAGCTGAGCCACCAGTTTAAATGCACTAGGGTTGTGTTATTGTTGTTTTACCATTTCCACTGGGCTCCTGAAGTAGTTCTTTTTCAGAGGTGGGCTGCTGGTTCAGGCCTAGAGGAGAGGGGTGACTGAACCCATACAGCACAGGTGAGGCGCGACTGGCTGCTGGCCGCAGGTTGAGGTTGTACGCGGCCATGGCAGCCTGATGACTCATGATGCGAGGATCCATAGCAAAACGGTTCTGGTAGCTGGGCCATGGCAACTGTTGAAAGGAGGGCGGAGTGTGACTCAAGTGCACAGCATGTTCAAGCACATGCATTTAGGGTTGAAAGATAAGGGCCTCCAGTTTACAGGAAAAAACATGAAAACATCTGGACGGTGAAACATCTTAAAGATTAAAAGGTTATGACTAGGGACTTCATTAGTTATGAAAAAACAATGCATACATATAACAAATAAATATTTAAACACAGTTAACACACTGGAACCCAGTGAACTAAAAATACCTAGATGTTTCTCTTGAATATCTTCTTTTATGTTCTATACTTTATGTTAGAGCATTTAAGCCTAAAATTTAAACACAGTAATAGCCTTGAATGATCTTTTGGGGGTATTTGCACAGCCAAGTTTAATTTGTGGTTAATTAATTAGATACAGAAAAAAAAGTCTGATAGCCCTAGTTATGACCCATGTTGAGGAGTATGAGAAATAAGTCCAGAACATACCGGAAGAGGCATGGGCATCACCATATTGCCCCCGTAGACAGCGGGCACATACAGGATGCTGGCTCCGGGGTCGATTCTCTGAACAGGGCTTGGTGATTTGCCAGAGGCTGGAGCTCCTGCTCCTGGTGGAGTAAAGGCTTGAATTGGGTTCCCCATCAACACAGCAGTACTGGGTTGAACTGAAGATACAAACACCAAACAATACTGACTAAATGAATTATACCTCATAATATTACTTTAATACTATGGGATAGTAAAGCAGCAGAACTTGAATCATTTCTGATAACACTATGAATAGCTTTATTGTTCAGTAATCAAATGGTAACAAGCAGACTGGAGGAAAATTTGACTCTCCTTGACATGTTTATCACTGTTAAAGAGCAAGAAAGCAAATGTGTAATAATAGAAAATGGCCTTTTTGATTAGGGCTGTTTATATGTTGGCAAAAAACACATGCACATGTGTGACACTACACTGATCAATACTTTTATGAAAGCTCTTCTCCAAGTGTTATTTATTCACTGATTTAAGTCACTCTCTACTCTCCATCTGTCGATCGCAGCAGTTTTCTAGCACTCATATTTGATATGAGAGTATGAACGTACAGTATTCACATATGCAAGACAATGTTTTATTGGCGAATCTTACAAAATTCACTTATTAAGCAATAATCTGCTTGAGCCTATTCTACATCACTAATCCTACCCAATACCTAAACTTAACAACTACCTTACTATCAATAAGCATCGAAATAGGAGTTTATTGAGGCAAAGGTCATAGTTAATAGTAAATGAATAGCAAGGATTGGACACTTAAAGGGTGACCCCGTTTCCTGCGATTTACCGAGTACTGATTTGTGTGCAGTTCCTTTGTGTACACCCTAGTTTGGAAAAAAGCTTTCCCAATCAGACACAGGTCTGATGTAAAGGCCTAGCATGAAACTCTAGTACACCCTAATCTGTACCAATTTCAGGGTCAACCCTGCTTTAGATTGAAGTGGTCCGTTTGAAGCCTAACACATCATTACTCTACAGCCACCCCCAAAATGCCCTCACGAGCGCTGAACAGCCCACACACACCCGGCTTAAGTTATTTGCCAAGACACACGGCAATCCAGGAAAGTAATTCAGGGGGAATTGGCGCTGCTGCCACAGATTATCAGCGGGACCGTGTTTTGATTGGGCGAGAAGTGAGGATGGAAGGAAGTTGGATCCACTTGACTGCTCTCGTCTCTCTCGGACTCCTCTATGGTCTCGTTCACAGTCTTCTCTCTCTGCCTCGACAATCACTCAAGCGACGCTCCACAAACTAATGACCTCGATTTGTTCTGACAGCACTGTCACATCACACCAATAATATCCTCAAACTCTCCAATCAGAGGTCAAAGGCTGTGAAAACATCTCTTTCACGAGGGGCTAATACAGCTGCTGACCTCTCCGCCACATTCTCCAGGTAACTGCTCCATATTAATGTTCAACGGGTAATGTGAAGTGGCTTTGACCGCCTCAAATTAGTCTGAAGTGGTGTCCTGTACAAGGGTTTAACATCATAGAACCTGCTGGAAAATACACTAGTACCAACCTTAAAGTGCTATTTTTTTTTTTCCATTAGATGGTAGAATTGGAAATACTTGCTACTAATTGTCTGATCCAACAATGTGTAAAAATAAATAAATAAATAAAAATCCACTTTTCTTGCTTTGGTAAAAGAAATAAAAAAGAAAGAAGATTTAAAAAATTATAATAATTACAATACTTCAAATAAAATTGTAATAAAACAGTTTATTTAAATAAATAAATAAATAAAAATCAACATTGATCAACATCAAATAAGGGAAGCAGAACTTTGAGGTTTTGAGGGACAGGGACACATTAATTGTAGCAAATATTAGGATAATATATAACGGCATCAATAATAATGTCAATCCTAGTGTAATTTATGTTTTATTTTTTAATTACATATTTAATTTTTATACTTACACAAATCTCAATCCTAGCATATATATATCAACTCTAATCCTATGGAAAACACATGTATAAATATATTTCTGTATGCATGTATATTTATTAAATATTTTTTTTAATATTTTTTAAATTTTTACTTTAATTTTTTTTATAATTATTACTTTTCTTTTATACAATTACTACTTTTAATATTCTGAAATACTTAATATTCCAATTTATTGCAAAAAAAAATGTGGTAACTTGATCGTATTTCTTCCACAATAATAGAGAACAATGCTTGTCTTGTCTGCTTGGATTTAGTTGTTTCTTTGCTACCCATATACAAATTGTGTTGCTAAAAGAAAACAAATTGCACACAGTGACGTATTTATGCGATTACGGCATCGTGACCACCTTACGCCGTAGCAATTTAGAGCCAGAGAACACGTAATGAGAGCACATCCACCCAATTAAGAACAGCCTGAGTGAAAATGTGCGAAAATGTTCAAACCTTCAAGAACAAGAGGTCAAATAGAGAGGGACTTACCAAAGCCTTCAGGGGGGAAGGGTTCAGTGTGATTGGCCAGCTGTCCTTTCGCCTGTGGAGGAAGAAGGAGGGTTTGAGTGAATCAGTGCTAGAGGATGAAGGAGCCTGCGTAGGGAAAGTGAGGGGGGAAGGGGGTCTTGCGCATCTAGTGCGCTAACTATAGTCACAGGGTCAGGGGGCCGTGCTTCCCCTTTCTGCGACAACTGTCACCCTGTGCACGAGCATCGCTGTGAGGCAGCACTGATTTGTCAAAACGGTTACAATGGTTTACTTCCACGGGGCCAGGCAAATCTCCGCTGAGATGATTTCGATACGTGTGTCGGGGGAGTCGGCTCCACGTGGGTGGAGATTCAGTAAAATGAGGGCAGAGGGCGGTTTGAGGGGGTGGTTGGGAGCACACACAGATGATTTCCAAGAAAAACACAGCGCTAACTACAAAGACAATCAGTGAATCGAGTGGAACAAACTCTCGTTCTTAGTGCTTGAGCACCGAAAGCACAGAATCACACAAGGAAAAAAAAAAAAAAAACGCACTGGCTTGTATTTTTTTGTGCTGCCAGCGACTTCCGAATTAGAGTCCATTGATGCGATCCGCTGGGAATGCGTGCCTTTTCAAAACAGATCAATGTGGTTGAGTGCATACAGAATGACATGCTGACAGCATCAACGGGCGATTGAGGCGTTCTGCTGGCCCGAATCCTGGCAGCTCCGAGCACCAACGCTCTGGGGTCAGCACGTTTGCAGGAACCGCTGATCACGCTACTATTTCAATAGCATGTGATGAGTCTCTTTTTGTACAAAGCCCGCAAAATTATAGCAAAATTGGGGACGCACCTGTCAAGTGCTGGTTGGATGAAATCAATGGCGTTGTCTACAATTATCACACCCCAATCAAGATGCAACTAGATGACCGTGACATGGTGGTTATTTGGTAAAAAAAATTGGTTTTTAAGATCTTCCCTCTTTTGTTTCTAAGACAAAGATCGTTTTTGACTTAGGATAAGGTCAATCAGAGGGTCTTTCAAAGGGTCTTCAGAGGGTCTTTTTTTTTTAAATTAATGGTTTAAGGTGCTGTGGTGGCATCACTACAATGGTGTAAAATTAAAACAAGAATGCATATACTTCTTGTTCCAATACCCATACTACATGTGTAAGACAGGAAGTTAGTTAACAAGGCTGTCTAATATATGTAAAAACATCAAAGCTCAATTTTTTTACATTTGCTGAAAATTTAAGAGCAAGCAGAAGACCTTATTTCTTAGAATTAAAGAATTAAACTGTTGAGTTTCACCGTTTAGCTGTAGCTTAGGCTAGATAATTGAATCTGATATAAATATAAACGAAAACCTGCATTTTTACAGCACTTTATTGTAAGTAGGTCCCATCATGTAATCAAACATGGCCAATTGGTTAAATGCATAGAAAGAAAGAATTTATATTGGGACAGCCAATTGTATAGGTGTCCCATTTTGGAAGAGTGGTGACAATGGTGGTGTTCAAAGACTACCCAATTTGCCATTGATCAGACCACCCTGGAAGTCAGTAATTGGTTAGGTAGTTTGACCCCCATTGCTCCAGCTGGTAGGGGGGTGTAACGACACCGTTATGATAACCAAAACAGTTTCTCCATTGACACTTACTCAAAAGTAGATTGAAAGGGGGCTTTTGATTTCCCAACATGTAAAACAAGTCTATGATGCTTGAGTATGCTAAATTTTAATGCAAAATTAACCCACAGATCATTTGCTATAGCTTCTTAAAATGGCCACTTTTTGGGTATAAGCCAAAATGCGCCATTTTTAAGTGTGTCCCTTGAAATGCAAATGAGCTGGAACAACTGGCCCGCCTTTCAGAAGACGGCAAAACCAGTGTTGGCCTTTGCAAATAAACATTCCACTATTAGTACAAGCCTGTTGACTAAACAAAAAATGTATAATTTATGAATTACAAACGTAGAGCATGGCGCGATAAATAAAACAGCTGTGTCTTAGCTGCTATCACATACTTTTTTAGTCCCACGTGCGAATATAATCTTGACAAATTCAAGCGGTCGAAGATTGCTTTCATATGCAATTTGGTATCACTTTATAACTTGCATATTACTAGAATATTAGTCATTTATTAGTGCTAATTAAGCACATATTAGGAGCTGACCTTTGCGTATGAAGTGATGATATTGATCACGAAAAACATGGGGGACTAAACTAATTTTTTCCTGGATACTCCCTTTGAAAAAAAATAATAATAAATAAATAATTTAACCACACTGTCCTCAGCAAATCAGATGGAGGTAGTCTATAAAGACCCCTTTGTTCGTTGGTGCATCCCAAAACACAACACACAACCGTGGCACTTTAGCGCTGACATTCTATATCTCCAATCTATCTCCATTTATGCTAACAGGGCAGAAAGCGTCATAAATGGGTGGGACTTTTCCTCTTTAGTGATGTGTAAACAGGGGGAATCTGAAATCGCTCATTTAAAAAAAAAGTCCACTTTAATTATAATTTTAGTTTTTTATATTCCAGGTTAAACGTAAAAAAAAAAAAACACTTGTAAAATGCCATGTAAAAAATATCAAAACAAACAAAATGATCTTGAATTGTTTTGTAAATAAGTTTCATTTTTTATTTATTCTCATTGACTGAATAAACCAAGCAGCCAATAATCCTCTATAACTAGTCCAAATGAATCGGAGGGGGTTGGGAGAAACGGATACAAATCTGAGCTACAGAGAATAGGGGGTAAGAGGAAATCTCCTCACTCATCTATTTTGGCATGTTTACCTTCCTCCCCTCAGGGCTGAAGATTGATTGGCATATTATTCGTTTTGAGGGCGCGAGAGCTCACTTGCATTTAGTCGGATGCTCTCCGCCACTCGCACATGCAAAGCCTTTTATTAATGTCAGCGGGGGAGAGCGTGCATGACTCCACATCAAATCCTCCACCGTGGACGCCCCTGACCGTATCCGACTGTCACGTCCTTCTTCCCGTCCACGAGAGATGAACGCAGATGAGTTATAAAATTGGCCCATTTGCTGGGAATATCTTGTATTGTGAGGAGGCCTGAAGGTGCCCAATGGTGACACTCATTGTGTGAAATGGAAGAGGAATGCAATAAAATCAAGGGCAAAACGGCTGCCCATCTCATTAAGGAAAACGGTTTATAGGAGTAGGGATTGTTTTAGGTGTAGCTTCTGACTGGTTTAGGGGTTTGTTCAAATCTCTAAGTAATGTGGTTTTGGTACCTTGGGTGGGGAGTGCTGGTGCTTTCCGGGGCCCTGGGGATGTTGCGAGCGCAGGGCACGTGGGATGAACTCTGGGGCCAGCGGGTTGAGCACGTAGGTCTTTTTCAGCTCCAGGGCTTCCAGCTGGATTTTAATCTGTTCAAAGGTGATGCCGTGGAGACTGTGGTTCTCATGACAGATGGAGATGAAAGTCTCCCAGAACTTTCTGTGAAGGACCAAACAGAGGCAGAGATTTTGAGTGAAAACTGCAATTTAATGCCAACATATTGGGGGAAAAAGCATTGGAAAATGAAAGTGGAGTATCCAAGTCATATGTTGATTCAGTGGCTGTAGAATTGCTATTTGGACATATGTTTTGTTGAGTGGAAGAATGTTTAATTTCCCAAAATACACTGCCTGTGATGAACTACTTAGAACTGAAATCGAAGGATTCATCCTGTTATTCCTATTCAAATTCCACACATTCTGCATGACCATTTTCCACATCCCTAGTCCTACTCAATACTTTTACTCAACCACAGTCTCTCTAACTATTAAAAAGCAACAAAATCATCATGGTTTATTAAAAGTGAGAACGGAACCTTAAAATAAAGCGTGACGTAAAAATTAAAAAACCCATTGACAAAGCCATTCTAATATTTGCATGCTAAATTGGTATTTTTCAATTCAGTGCGGTCTGATTGTTAAACTACAGACAAAAACATTAAAAGTGTTTGTCCCAAAATCCTATACAGACCATGTCCAAAAATAAACAGCTTGAGCATAACCTTCCACATTACTCGTGACTAATCAGTGTAGCACAATCAAAATCTAAATTAAGCACCAAAATAACAATCTAAACACAATGCTACCTGGGACAAACACAGTGAATAACTAATACTCTTCAGAAACATGAAACACTTTCCAACACCAACACAGCCGCCCATAACTAAATTTGTTATGCCCAGTGGCCGTCAGTGGAGAGTGCTTATATGAGGTGGGATGGAGAGCAAGAGGGGAAACGTGGAGATTTTTAATTAGAGCCCTACCCAAACTTCTGAGATACTACAAGCTGCTCCTCACTTAAAGTAGTTAAACTAACGTAAATAGTTTATGACACTGAAGGCAGTATCTTAACTGAGTGTTTTCAGCATTACTTCTGAACTTGCACTAAACAATATTTTGATTATCATCAAAATCTCTCAAGCCAAGAGCAGAATTTAATAAACGTTCCATGATTTAAAAAACAACAACAACTATAATGACATGCAGCGACTGCTGCTGTTTATTTTTTAAATGGGACAATTTACATGAACTGTCTGAAAACTCTTTCACTAGAATTAATAGGATTTTCCGGTACCATGGAAAGAGACCAGTTTTAGAAAGCGTATGGTTCAGCCCATGCAAAGGGTTTGGAAGATTTTTAAACCCGAGATTCAGTGTGTTGTTGCTTGTAGATTACCTTGTCGCAGAAGCATTTTTGAAAAGAGCCAACTACTCATAAGTACTTTTAGCTAGTTACTCTACGATACAGATTTCCATTCAGAGTATCCCCAAGGGATAAAAACATCCATTATTAATCCAGTACGTAAAACAAGGCGCAGAACTGGAACCCTTAAACAACAAAAACGAGCCGAGCTTGTGCACCATTGAACCAACTTATTGAGTTGCAAATGACTGAAAATCACATAAGCAGGATAACAAGCAATGTAAAAAGGCAAATCTGATCTCACGGCTGACTGGTAAAGACACATGGAAGGAAGAAATACGACTAATTCTCTCCCTAATAGCTGTATTTCATTTCGCTGCAGCTTGGATGGGGAAGCCACAATCCTGACTCCGGTGACATCAATCTCAAACAATCTCAGACCTCCACTGTGACTCAGAGCTGGAGAAACTGGATGCGTCACAGTGTAATTTAGCGGCTGATCTCTGCTGCCTCTGAAAACGGCAGGCGAGGGATCTTGTAACGTTTGAAGCTGTAAGATTTTGGTCGGTTTAAGGCTGATAAGAGATGCTTGAAAATAATGTACAGGCTTGGATGGCTTGCATCACGATACAGACAGCGTCACTGGTCGAACGATGCGAGTTCAAGCCCGTGGCAATACTAGCAATTTTCTTTAAAGAGGGGGCCCATATGGGGCCAAAATACATTATCTGTGAACATGAGTCGACGATCCTGAAATGAGGTTTCAAAACCTCATGCTTTCAAGTGTTTTACGAAATAAAACTTTTAAAACTTTATTTACCTTGGAGGACCTTTAGTTTTTAAATCTAAACTTAGTCAGGGGCCTCTTTCCTGAAACAAGTGTATAAAATAATCCAGGCTTATTTTAGTTAGTCTTACTTATTTTGAGCCAAATCAAGTGACAATAAGTCAGATTCATTGAAACTAAGCTGGTTTATTTATTACTTCCACACGATAATCATCCCAGAGTGTCCAAGTCTTTATGTGAACTTAAGTGCATTTCCGTTACAGAATTGACGAAAAATTTGAGATACAAGATAAAAAAAAAAAACCTCTCTTTTGAATATATATATATATCGCTCTTGGCTGTTTGTGCTCGGTAAAGAAATCAAAGGATTAAATCCCCAGGTCTGCAGGTACTTTAAGTTGCATAAGCAGGTTAACAGATGCAAGCATCATAATATTTCTAAAGGCCCTACGTTGGGCGCCACATGCAGTGTGTAATTACTGCAATGCTTAAGCATGTTGTACCTACGTGCAATATGTGCGTAATTAATGATGACTTTTAATTTGGTATAAATTTAGGGGTTCGTGTGCTTGACACCCTATTGTCGGTTTACTGCACAAACCTCTAAGCAACGTGCTCAAGCAGAGACGCTATACTTCACTGTCCCTGATGGGAAATCTGTCGTGATCTCAGCAGTACTCCACACTTTCACATCTCCCAGTGTCACACACAACGACAAGCAAGATCAGCACTAGACAGTTCGAGACATCAAGTTAAGTTAGCATTCGCAATATATGCCAACTCCGCAAGCAATAGTTTGTGCCCCCTCCCTCTCAGACAGCAGAACTCATTTCAGATAATATGATGAGGCCTTGAGGAAGCAGAACTGATTGAACTAATCAGGAGCTTGATGAGGAGTTGACAAGCTGAAGCTACAGTGACAGACTGAATTAGATGCAAAACAGCTTGTAGACAGGGGATTTTTTATACAGCAGCCAGCTAGAACTGCAGCAAACACACATTTATCTCTCAAAGGTGTATAAGAGAATCTCATGTAGTCTGGGACAGGAAAATATTTGTAAAAAAGAAATAAAAGAATAAGAAAGTTGTTTGAAACTATAACTGGCCAAATTCAATGTGTTAAAAAGTGAATATTTTAAAAACAACTGTGACATTTATATGACAAAACCCTGAAAATTTCATTTCAGTAATGAAAAAAAAACCCTTCATAAAAAGATCTATAAAATTATTACTTTTTAAAGTTTAAATAATAAATTCTATTTAATTTTGTTGGAGGTACTTTTTTAAAAGCTGATTTTAACATAAAACTATCAGTATCCAGTAAATATAATTAGTTTTTCATTAAATTGTTAATTAAAATAAAGTTAAATTGTGAACATGTTTTCATTGTCATTGTTGTAAAACATGTCATATATATATATATATATATATATAAATAAATTTAGACATGCTTCTCGGAAAAAACAAAACAAATGCATTGTTATTTTTCTCTTATATTTTTGGAAATATAAACCGAAAAATATTTGTCTCTGTCACAAGGTTAACGTTTCGATTCGGTTAAACAGTACTGTCCATTCAGTGAGCTCAGAGCACAGAGTCCTCAACGCACACACACATTTAATTGCCAGGCCCTTCGGCTTGACATTTCCTGTGGCCGGGCTCTAGCGATTGGTTGATGCGAGTCCGTCTCCATAGCGACAGCGGAGCAGCAGCTAGGGAGGATAGAGCCAGAGGAGAAGAGGGCTGCCAGCGAAGTGACAGACAGCTCTCTGAGGGAGTGTCAACACACCAATATAAACACACTCACAGAAGACCCAGCCCCACAGCAATACACACTGTCATATTCACATCAGAGAACCAGCACAAGAGCCAAAACACAAGGGGTCAAAGATCACAAGCTCAGGCTACGGTTACCTTCCTGCTAGCTAGATAACATTCACTGCTCTCTTGTATTTGTACCTTTGCTTTTAGGCCTTGGTTTATTAAAAAAAAAAAAAAAAATCAAATGAATTGTCCTCTATGTTTGGACAACCTTGTATTAATTCAATGACACTTTAGATTAGAGAACAATTAGCTAGGGGTGTAATGGTACACAAACATAACGCTTTGGTGTGTACCTCAGTTTTGACAATTATAACTAAAATTTTATTAGAAATAAAATGCTCAACAGGGAATCCCAACTTTACACTCCTGTAAAGTTGTAATAAACAACAGTACGAACTAACCCTTTAACACCACTAAAAGGTCAAATATAATAAGTACACATCTTAATATTTCTCTAAATGCTTTTCTCTAGACTTAATTTCTCTAGAGAGCTAACAAGCTGACTCTGATGTGGAATAAGACATTAATATGTGCTTAATTACTACTAATAAATAATAATATTCTAGTACTAGCCATACGAATAAGAAACTAGCTAAGACACCCTATAATAAAGTGTTAACGAGAATTCATAAGGTAATGACTATTACAACAACATCAGGTAACACTTTATTTTAGGGTCCCCAGTTGCTTAGTGTGCATATTACTAGAATATTAGCCATTTATTAGTAGTAACTAAGCACATATTAATGCGTTATTCTACATAATCTTATTCTTCATCCCTAATCCTACCCAATACCTAAACAACTAACTTTTTAACTATTTATAAGTAGAAAATTGGGAGTTTAATGATGAAAAAGTGGTAGTTAATAGTGAACAAGTGTTCCTTATTCTGAAGTGTTTCCCAACACCATGTTACATGTTTATTTCAGTTAGTGGGAAAACTAATTAATGAAATGTCTTTAAAAAGCGTTTCCTATAAAAATAAAATGTCAGACGTAGAGCACTGTGGGATATAGCGTCGCACCCCAAGATTGATTTTTTTTTTTTGTATGCAAATCTCATCAACAAAAAGATAGTTTGGGATTCCGAACAAAGACAGACCTGCAGCTGCCGCTTTGCATTGAGAATGGGACAAAATAACCTACATATTTCTAACAAATTAACAAAAACAATGCAGTTCGCTTAAACCAGAACCCTCAGCTTGAATCAATATTGAACTGGCAATTCACTTACAGTCCCTTTCCTATAGCCTTTATTGTTGCAAAGAATGGTTTGGAAACAAACTAAATGTCCATCTGTTAAGACGGTGACCGAAAGAAACTGTAAACTTATGACATTTAGAACAAAATCTCTAACTCCATGTTAAACAAATTAGATCACTTTGATTAGATTTTGGCTTGTCCTTCTCTATTATCTTTATAGTGTAGGTTGAACAAGTGTGTGGCTTTGATCTCCAAATGCTGTGGCATTTCTTAGGTCCCTAGGGTGAGGAAGGTGTTATGGGATTAGTTTGTTCAGTTTTCTTTATAATCAAATTCGCTGTTGATTGTTTTCAGTGCTGTTTATTACCGATCTGCCCTACAAGCTCACACTAAGCACGGAAGTGATGGTAAACAAGTGCATTAGCTTCACACTGAACCCTGAAGAAAGGCGCCAAACGATTTGATGTCCCTTCTGTAGAAGCAATGTCTGAAGCGTCCGTGCGTGAGGAGCCTGTTAGTCCGAGCTGACAGCAGTGAAGTGCATGATGGGAAAGCAGAAGGACAGCTCTTCCTCTGGGGACACTGACTACACAGGTACTCAACCAAAACCAGACAGCAACGAGCCACTGTCTGCCCGGGCGCACACATCCAGATAGGACTATCCACATCAAAGAGTGTGACAATGTTCATAGCGCAATTCAATTCAATTCAGATTTATTTGTATAGCGCTTTTCATGATACATATCATTGCAAAGCAGCTTTACACCAAAGTAATGTTTTACACTATATGTAGTAGTAGCTTGTACATGTAGATATGGCATAGAAGAGAGATAAAGATAAATTAATAACATAATCGAACAGACAAGGAACATTATGAAAAATAGTAGCTGGTTCGAGCTGGTTGTTTTATTTTACTTTCTCTTTGCAACTTTAGGGATCTTATCTATGCACAGCTTGTAACACTCCAAAGACTAAAGTTTTAAAACTAAAGAGATATATATATATATTTTTTTTAAATAAGAAGTATTCTTGACCACGCCCCCCTAAAACGTCTCGTTTAAACACGCCCCCACTTTTCTTCATCATTACAAGTGGATGTTTACGCAAAGAAAGCTGGCGGAACTATTATTCTCTTTTAGTGTTGCTGCCGGCGCCATGTTCCGGAGACGATGCGTTTCGTTGTAAAAAGTGAAACTACTTCCCCACTGGATGCAACAAATGCCTAGTTTGTAATAAAGTTTATTGTTTTTTTGTCATAGTGCCGGGACATGCCATCCTGTTATGGTAAGGGGCATAACATTTCCGTCACACACTTGAGGAATTCGGCCAATCACAACGCACTGGATAGCTGGCAAATCAGAGCACACCTTGCTTTTTTTTTTTTTTTTAGAATGATGAGCTTTGTATACATTAGTTATAAAGTTCTAAGGCTATTTAAAAAGAGCTGATTACCTGCAGCGTCCCACCGAGCAGAGAGCTATGGGGTCTCCCACCACGGCCACCAATGACTGTGCTCGAGTGATGGCCGTGTTTAGCAGCTTGTAGTTAGACAGGAAGCCATAGTCCAAGTCTTCAGTGGAGTCCTCCACCAGCTGCTCCTTCCTCTTGATGGCCGTCTGCTTGTGTTTACAGGTGTGACGGGTGCGAACGGTGCTCAGGAACAGCACCCGGAACTGCTTACCTATGAACAGGAGCAGATCCGTGCAATTAACATGATGCTGCCTGAAGTCATCTGATGCACAATCAACATAAATAACATATCGTTCCCAAATTATTCAAGAAGTTCCCAAACATCTTTTATCAGCTAAATATTATATATTTAATATTAAATGCTGACTCAAAGAATCATCTGATGTTTTAAGCTATGCGTCAATGATTTCAGGAAAACGGATTAAATACTCTTTTGGCGCTTTTCCACTGCATGGTACGGCACGGCACATTTCAGTATAGGTTTTCCACTGGGATCAGTACCTGGTCCTTTTTTTAGTACCACCTCCACCGAGGTTCAAAGTGAGCCGAACCGTTATCAAAACGTGATGTGTAAACTCTGTTGGTCACTGATTGGCCGGAGAAAATCACCATTACTGCGTCACTGAACTTGTGACACAAGACACAACAGACCCGCTAGATTTAAATCAGCACAGCCAGCGAAGGATCGGACGCAACTTTTTTGTTTGAAGAAATGCACCTTTTTTGTTTTTGAAACAAACTCCTTCGTCTTGCTGTTAAAACCATCCACATGCCGAGAATGAAGAATACCATTCCGTCGATATGCTCCATTGTTGTGTGTTTGTTTGTTTCTGGGTTTCGCATCAAGCTCTTGAGCTTTTATTTTGGTGGAATAGTGCTGAATTATGTGATGATGCTATGAAAAAACAGGGACAAATCTGATTTCATGCTGACCCTGGAAATCTTGAAAGCCATGAAGATGCAACAGAGATATCTGAAGGAAATGAATGTCACTATGATAAGAAAAGATCTCTTATAACAACCTATGAATTACGCCAACTGCAGAACTAGCTGTAACTTCTCTCCTTTGGTGCCCGGCTCAGATTGGCAGTCAGATGAGCACGAATCAGGGAGTAATGAAACTCTGTGCCAAACAAGAAGCTGAGTTACAGAAATTTCTTCATCCATTAAAAAACTGATTCCAACGCAACAGGCTGAACCAAACCCCATCAATTATGCACAAACCAATCTGGCTTTTCAAATGAAACCTGCAGGACACCGGCTCTTTTCTCAGACACCAAACACACATTTGGCAGGCGAAATTGCTGTCTGGTAAAACTTGCTCTCTCTGCCACCCTTCTGGGCCGTCACATGGGGTCTGGTCTCACACCATGAGATCTTCCTCTGAGACAGACATTTAAGGCAGCACAGGCACATTCCTGATGTGACAATTGGTCAAATGTTAGGTACCTTAATTATGCTGAAGGTACAAAAATACGAGGTAGCATGGTAAGTTTCCTCCAGCAGAAATGTTTGTGTTAATGTTTGTCATTGGTTGGTAAAAAATCCAAGATGAAATAGTATTAAGGTCCTTGCATATGGAGTCCGAAAATTTCGCATTTAAAAAAAAAAACAACAAAAAAACCCAATGCAACCTCACATTATTTCAATCACATCTATCATAAAACATTTGGATCAAGTTTGATTTCCTGTATTTTCGCATCTATAGCAAGCATTTTAATAGGAAAGGATGACAAAAATTTTGGACCTTTAGAGCTACAAGATTAATCATGTTTTAAATAGGATCGCAGTTCCTGCTCTTTTGCCTGCTGGATATTTAATCCCCCCCCTCACATTGTTATTTTGCTTTGTCATCCAGTCTCCATGAGGTTGCCACATGTTAAGTGTTTAAAGGGTTACTCCAAAATTAAAATTATGATTGTTTAAGGATTGTTGCTGTCTATGGAGGGCCAGAAAGCTCTCTATCAATAATATCCTCATTTGTGTTCCAAAGATAAACAGAGGTCTTACGGGTTTGGAATGATGCGAGGGTGAGTAATTAATAACAGAATTATAATTTTCATAATCCCTTTATACTCTCTTCAAAATATCATCTTCACATGAAATACATATTAAAAGGACACTGCAGATCTGGCATCTTTCACTCACCCTGGACATTGAGCACTCTCTCCACGCTGACCTCTGGCATCCTCTTTTTGCGGAGTTCGGCTCTGATTCGGAAGACCTGGTCAGCGTAGGGCGAGACCACGCCGATACTTCCTTCGTCCAGCTTCCCCCAGGCCACAGGCCATTTCTTCCTCATCTCCTCCACCCGCTCAACTATCTCAAACACCTGAGGGAACAACAAAGGATTCTCATGAATAGCTTTCCAACACATTCATACACCATTCAATTGGTGATGAGGCCTGATTACACCAATTAGGGCTATCAAAAAATTATTTGAATTTTTAGAATTTAATCTCAAAATTTTTAGGTGTGCGTGAG
>JAUYWG010000033.1:18963063-18992589 GCA_034779775.1 Enteromius afrohamiltoni
GGTGTTGCTAGGCTGGGCGTCCTCGCTTGTTTATAGGAGACGGTAAAGTTGCTTAAGTGTTCTGGCTGGTTTCTAGGCTGGGTGTCCTCGTTTGTTTATAGGAGATGGTAAAGCTTTATGGTGTTCTAGCTGGTTTCTAGGATGATGCTAGAAAAGAGTGTGTTGGCTATTTTTTAAGGAGATCATATATTTTATAGGATTGTCAGGCTGGTAGCTAGGACGTTACTAGACAGGCTATTTTTTAATAACAACATACTCAGCATATGGGAAGTCTTTTTGAATGCGGTCATAACATACCTGCAGCTCTTGATCCGCCACCAGCCCCAGCTCCTCACAGCAGTCCTTACAGATCCGCAGAAAAATGTAGTCTTTAGTTTTTTCCTCAATCAGGGCCTCATATACACGTTCCTTGGCTCCAGATGGCTGATTCTGACCCATCCGCTCTTTAAAGACAGGCAGCAGTAGCACAGAGTTGACCTTTGTCATGACCAGCCGCCCAGCCAGAGTATCTTCAGACAGTGTCTCTGTCAGCTTGAATCGCGCAAACAGCTGTCCGTTCTGAGCGTATTTAGCGCCACCAGAAATGCCAGTCAACATAAAGCTTGTCACCAGCTGCAGGTTAACCTTGATGTTGAACCTGAGGAAAAAAAGTAGCATGTTCAGGTAAACATAAAGCAATGTTAGCTGCACAAGTTACTGTGCACCATCTATTGACCTTACTTTACATGTTAAGAATCGTAACTTTGAGAAAAGTCATAAAAATAATAACTGAAACCCTAATGTCTTCAAATAAATGAAAAATAATACTTTTCCTGCCATCTACATGACAATTCCCACAAACTTGCTTGCTTTTTCAAAAAGAACACCATTGACCTCTAGTGGTAGTAAATAGAAATGATTAAAGATCACTGAAGAATATTTCATAATAATGGCTAAACTAAGGAATAACAGGAAATTTTATGCATATTGCATAAGTCAGTGAAACTAAAAGCTCTAAAAAGGCTGCATAATCTTAATCATGTGTTCAGGAAACAAATTTGCATTTACAAATGACCAGGTTGCAAATACGAGCTTAAGAAGAACTAGTTGATGTGACAATGTTTATGAGGTCTGTTGCATTAGATCCTTCAAATGTGTAAGCAATATGAAAGCATTTATGCAATTTATCAATGATTTCTGAGTTGTGTAAAACAATTTGCACTCTTGGATGCTTTTGTATTGGTGTAAAACCTCAAAAGACATCAACCTTCCACAAAGACTGCTATGCTATTTTTAGATAACACTGTCACATGCTAGTCTACTGTGCTTTTATCAACTCTATAATTACCAACCCCTTCACATTCTAAACAAACTATGACCGCTTGCTTCACACATCAGTCAGAGAGCCGCTCTTGGGGACCAGACTTGACGGTGATCCTCTGAGGCTACTCACTTGCTGACTTCTTTGTATTGAGCGATCTCCTCGATGTAGAGCAGATCATGCAGGCGGGGCTGGTAATTGTCTCTGGTGAGGGTTTTGTCCAGCACAGACTGGGTGAAGAGCTGGTCTGCAGAGAGGGGGATCTGATAGCGGGCCAGTAGGCTGCGCTCTAGATCCATGTTTTCATTAGGGACAAACTCCACGATGGTTTTACATGACGAGTCCCACCGCTTTGCGGTCATCAGGAGCTGCTGTCGGGCTTGCATCAAATGCTCCAGATCTGTGGGATTATGGGTAGCGGATAACGATGAAATGCTGGTCCAGGGTTATATTTGACAACATATTGATATGTATGCAGTTTGGATCTCTAGACCTAGATTTCATAAAAACTATAGGTGTAGGAACTTTAAGTTCCTATGACATCAGAGGATAGATAAAGATCATTACAAAACACAGGTAGGCAAGTTTTGGAGCTAAACTCTGCAGTGCATTGGACCTCCAGGGTAAGATTTGATAAAGCCTGGTATATACTTATACACATTAAATAAGTTACTAGCCCACCTGGGAATATTAACTTTTAAGCATTTTCCCCGCCGTCCTACCTTCAATGGAGGCGGCGTCCACCATCACTCGCTGCATGAGCACAGGCTCAGAGCCAAAATCAAACACCACGGTCTGCCGAAAGGTTCCGAAGATCTCTGTACTGAAGGAGACCACCACAGTATAAATGCAGTGGTCCATGCCATTCTGCACCAGGCCAGCGGCGCTCCACTCCTGACAGCCGCCCTCACACACCTCCTGGGGCACCTGGGTAGATGCGTCCCCGGCCGAGACCGCCGTGATTGAGAAATGTGGCCGGTTGGCGTCGTAAAGTAAAGCTATGCGGTGTAGCATCCGGACCGGCTGTTTGTGACAAAAAAAAGTCTCTGTTAAGAGATTTATTCCAACCCTTCTCCACGATCACTAACAACTTTTAACACTGCTTTATCAGACATCGCACGCAACATCCAACGGCATCCAAAATTTTCTGAAGACAATCGTTTACTTCAGAAATACAGTGATATGAAAGCACCGACACCGGGTTTCGATTTTGAAATACACAGTGGCTCATGTTTATTCAACAAAGTCAAAGCATTTGTATTTATATTGTGCTGCACCGCAAAAAATAAATCAATATATGGGGAACAAAAATTCTTCAGAATTACACGCACAATAAGGAGGAGTATGATTTTGCATTAGCTTTGAATACATGATCTAATTTGAACACTAATTTGAAGATATTTTCTTCAAACAAATGACCACGCTGTAGTTTGTGAAAAGAGATTACCCAGACCTTGCAGAAGAGCGTGAATGTCCAGCAGTGAGATGATTTCTTGGTGCTGACGGTAATTGAGAGATCTGAGCTGTGCTCCACTGTAACTCCATCCACACAGTCGTTCATCTGCACGACACGACAAACCATTAAATCAATAGACGAGCAGAAACATCTGCAATAGCTCACAATTAACTGCTTCTGATGTTACAGAGCAACAGCATGTGAACATTTTCCATTTACCCCAAAACTGAGTTTATTTCATAATTAATTTGTCAAGTTGACTTAATTCATCCTTGTATTACATTTCTACTTCAATAGTTTATAAATACTATAGTGGCTGCAATTAAATCTAACCAATTGTTTTTTTGTTTTTTTTTATTTAACAAACCATTAACTACAATAACCTCCATATTTGCTGCTTATAAACAGTTGTTAAGTTGATGTATTGGATAGGATTAGGGATGTATAATATGTGCTTTATAATTTCATTAAATAATAAAGACAACAGGTTATATAAAATGGCAATAACAAATATGTAGTGCTGTCAAAGATTAATCTCTGGGCATTTTATGTGTGCATACGGTTTATAATTATTATAAATATAAACACATTTGCATTTTTTTTTTTTTACATTTACATGCATGTGTATATTCACATTTTTATTATATTACACACGTTTCATGTAAACAAAAACGTGTATTTTGAATGTGAATTTTCGTTTGACAGCTCTAATATTTGGCAAAATAATCCTAGTTTTTTTTTTCTCCAGCTAACAAGCGGACATTGATGTTTTCTCATTCTGTCATCAATTTCAAGCTAATTAAAAGTCTCAGTTTTGGTCATTTCGGCCATCAGGAATGTTCGTCCAATACTAAAAATTGATTTCAGTGCATCACTACTTAATTTTCCCTTCAGTAAACTGTTTGAAGCTTATTAGAGAGAAACAAAGCACCTCTCTAGTGAACCGTTAAAGATATTTTCTGTCAAGAGGACAGTACCACTCTCTCCGGTGTGAGGGAGTTGATCCATTTCTCGATGAGCGCCTCCATGTAGTTCTCGGTGAAGTGCTTGCCCTCCTGCTGCTGTTTGAGGCGGATGAGTCGGGAGGCGTAGCGCCGTTGCCATTCTGTCAGCTCCTCCTGAGAGTGAGCCGAGGTGCACTGAGCTCCGTACCGACATAGACCCTGCTCTAAAAACCTGACCATAATCAACAAAAACACCACATCAATCAACAAGAGAGAAATAATGCACAGAAAATAATCTAGATCAATAGGGCAGTCTAGAAACAGAACATAATGAGTGCTATTTGCGGTCAGGAATAGTGTACCTTTTACACAATGTGTACTCCTCACTACTAGTGACCCCTCGAGGAGGAGGACGAAACTGCCAGCCTTCCTGAACGTCTGTCCGGAGAACAACCGCAAAGACAGAAAGAGTAAAGGATGATAACATGTCAGTGCAAATTCCCAAGCTCACATGAGAGCTAGAATATCAGAGATGAAAATGGATCCTGGATGTATTGTGAAACTGAAGTGAAACTCACCCTCGTCGTTCTCTTCAGCCAACTCTGATGCCATTTTACTCCTCACAGCCTGCAATCGAGACCAACCTCGTGATTTAAACGCAAAAACACACACTATTCCCTAACGTGTCTCTTAGACAAGCACAAAAAGAGGTTGAGAGGTACTAGTTCTCGAAAGCTGATAGTTTAGAAGCAAGGGTTACCTTTTTCACAGAGATATTAAAACACAAGTGACACTGACTGCGTGTAAAGACTTTAAGCATGAGAAATATAAGATGACGACAATAGACAAACTGACCTCAATTTCTGAAAGGAGCCTCTTCAGTCTTGTCATGTCTTTAGTCATGATCCCATTCTGTGACAACCAAAACGCTTCAGTGAATTCAGCAAATTAAAAAGGTAAAAGGTTCACAGCGTAAAGTTTACAGCATAACTGTAAAATCGTAAAGCTTACAGAGCTCCTAAGGTTGAAAGCACAATTGTAAAGTTTATAGGAAAACTGAAGTTTATGGAGCGATGGTAGATTTTACAGCACAACTGTAAAAATTGCTAAATTGTTAACGTTTTGATCTGTAATATTTAAAAGAAAACCGTAAAGCTTGCTGAGAACTTGAAAGCAAAACTGTAAAATCGTCGTTTAACCGCACAAAATTGTCACTTAAAGCACAAACGCAATGTTTACAGTAAACCGTAAAGTTTTGTGCAAAACTGCAAAGCTTTCGGAACATCCAGGGTTTAGAGCAAAACGGAAGTTTTTAACTTAGCTGAGAGCAAGCATGTACATTTTAGAACAAAAGTAATGTTTACCGTGCAAATGCAAAGTTTACAGCACAAATGTAAAATTTAAAGCTTTCAAAGCACCTGTAAATCTTAAAAGGTTTGGGGAAAATAGAAGCTTCATAACTTCAAATAAATAAATTAGAATGAAACTATAAAGCCATATAAAGCACCTAAACTTTAGATTTATTTTAAACCAAAACTGTAGTTTATAGCACAACTGTAAAGTTGGAACCAAATATTATAGGGTTATACTATCGTTTAAAGCGTAAATATAAAATTTACAGCACAAATGTAAAATGCTGAACAAAATTGTAAAGCTATTAAAGCACAGTGTGTTGAGAGAAAAGTTTGTAGTCCAGTTGTATATCTTGCTCAACTGTAAAGTTTACAGAGGACTAACGTTTAGTTTTACAGTGTTAAGTTTACAGCGTAATTCAAATTCTTTTAGTAAAAACCAACAAACGTAAGATAGTTCACAAACACGATCAAATCCAAGACGTATATCATGCCGTCAGTTTGAAACAATACATCAAGCTAGCTCATTCGGAAAGGAATTGTGAGTAGGTCTACCAGTGGTTCTCCGTAGAGTGCTTTAGAGAGAACGCTGCACACTTCCTGTAAGCTTCCATCCAGCACCATACTCTGAAGTCCTGCCCTGAAACTGCCATCTCCCTTCCCCAGCTCCTCAGCAAACACTACGAGAACAAACACACCAACACACCCGAGTGATCAAACCAGCCCACGCAAAAACCAGACATCCCATAATGAGCAGGCTGATGAAAGCCATAGTTCCACTTGAAAGCCTTTTATCAATTTCATAGGTATGGAAAAATTTGATATGATATACTATTCTATATTGTTTTATTTTTTATAAATTTACACTTCTGATATACAAACATTACATACATATATACACACACACACTTTTTATTTTTATTAAAGCGATTAACTAATTATAATATTTTTTAAACATTACACAGACAAAAAAAAAAAAAAACATTCTTTTAAAGGGACAGTTAAAAATTCTGTTACCTTTTACTCACCCGCCAAACCTGCAGAGTTTCTTTCTAATGTTGGTAACCAAACAGTAGCTGGCAGCCATTGACTTTTTTGACTATTTTTTTTGTTGTTGTAATATTAGAAAAAAAGTCAATGGCTACCGTCAACTGTTTGGTTACCCACATTATTCAAATGATCTTTTCTGCTCAGAAGAACAGGCGCAGCGAGAAACTCATACAGGTTTGAGAGTTTTTATTTTTGGGTGAACTGTATCTTTTAAAAGCGTGTTTACACTGATTCAACCTTAAGGACGTAACAGTACTTTGAGTACTAAAAGCACTAACAGAGGGCAAACAATAGTATCAATGGTAAATCCGGCTGATAATGATAGTGGGCTTTTTTAATCATCTTACCGTGCATGCAGTCCTCATCAGCCTGATCGTAGTCCTTCTGTTGAATAAAAAAAAAAAAAAAAAGCACAAGTCATGTTACTTACCCGCACTCCTAATCAAAAACAATAAGCTATGGGGTGCATAAATAACCAAAATTATAGGGTCCACATTAATTCATACTTTAAAAAGTTAAAATGTTCTTAGTTTAAAATGGTCAATAGATTGGTAGCAGATGCATTGGTAAACAACAATGTTCTTGAAACCTTTCACCTGAAACACAAACTTCAGCAGACGCTAGATTTAGAGTTATTTGGCTCTTGAACCTAGTCATTTACAGACTAACAACTGAGTCCGCAATCAAGCTTTTTTTAAATTAGGAACACTGCAGTTGTCGTCTTTTAAATATTGAATACACATCACCATACAAACAGGAATATTGTTTCATTTTTGCTTAAGCAACAATGACAGTGAAGTGAAAGTCTGATTGGCAGCATGGGTGTGTTCTGATCTTCAGGACAGTTTTGTCACTTAACAAAAAAGAAAAAGGTAAAAATTTCACAGCACATAAACCGCCAGTAATACATTTAAGGAAACGTGCAGCCTCACCAGCTGGAGCCGTGCTGCTATGCGGTAGAGCAGGGCGCGCTGTCGGAGGAAGGCTGTGCTGGGGGCCGGGGTCCGGGGTCCCATGGCCAGCAGGGCCTCTGTGCTGTGAGCCACTGCCGCCTCATACTCCTGCCTCACTAATGATCCAATGGCCTCGTCACATGACTTCTGTGGCCTCCTGTCCTCCATGACTCTGGGACAGAGTTTCTGTCATGGGAGATACAAAGGGTTAAACATCTCAAAATTGTTACCCTCCAAGTTTGGACATTTCTATTTCCACACAGTTATACGGTGGTCCCATAGTATTTGGACACATAATTCATACTTCAATTAGGTGGTGTTTTGGTCACCATAGGTGTAGACGATCAGATTAACTATCAGCATACACAACGGTGTCTACATTTTGAACACTCCCCCTGGTTTCACAGACAATACTAGTCCTTGACTAAAACTTAGATCTAAAAGAAACTGGCACTGACTGATCTTAAAACACGTCAGTGCCTTTGTTTTGTCTTAAGATGCACACCAGTAATGTTTTTTTCTAAAGGTACTTTTTAAAAAATGACTTGAAAGTCCTGAATGATCTGCAGCCTAATCGTGGCTTAGGCTAAGCCCTTTCTTTGAAACCGGATCTATAACTATTTCACCATTTTAAAAAAATGATTGCTTGGATATATTGTTATTCAATTCTATAACATTCAGATGTAAAGACATTAGAAGTATAAAGAAGTATATAAGTATAAAGAAGTATTATTCAAGGATGAAACAACTATAAAAGCAGATGAAGACGCATTCAAAAGTTATGTGAAGAACTAGCTAACGAGCTTCCTGAGAAAAGTGCTGGGGAAAAAAAAAAAAAAAAAGAAGCATTTAAATACACATTTTCACACCGGTTGCACTGGTTTGTGCGAATACTGTTGTAGAGTGGAGTCATTTTTCCTTTTCTGTAATAATTAGGTCACAGCTGTAACGTCCATCTGGGCTGAGTTAGCGGAGGCTGCTGTGAACGCTTTTTCCACATTGTTTTTTTTTTTTGGTTTGAGTGAACGCTCCGCAAATTGTATTTCATGCAACTAAACCAAAAACCCAACCCACTAAATTAAAAGCAAAATCTTATATTTTATTGATCACAATGTAACCAGGGACTAAAAACAGCTCATCTACAGTGGGCTTATATTTTCAATACATAATACAGTTATTATTACTAAAGTACAACAATATGTGAACGCCATTTATACAAACTGAATTTGCCTGCTCCTAGGGTTTTTTTTTTTTTGGACAATAGTCATCAAAACACGCCACATTACAATATTTGAGCCGTTCTGTAGTTGAGGCTTGCTGAATAGGCCTATGTTTATAATAATAATGAATGCTTATGATTCATTTTTTCTTTAATCTGGGCAAAATGACAGTAGTCTCTAAAAATTATTTTAATGCAAAGCATTATACTAAATTACCAGGTTTACTGGAGTAAGAATAATTGTAGTTGACTTTTGGTTAAGGCTTTTATATATTATTATTATTATTATTATTATTAATAATAATAATAATAAGAAGAATAATAATACACTTATTATAAAAAATATTTTTAAAAACTTATAAAAAAATCTGCACAAAATTAGACTAACCTCTAAAAATAGTTTTAATATAAAGCATGTTATAAAACCTGGAAACTAGTATTTTTATTAAGAGGTTATTACTATTTTACATTAATTACAAGTAATGAAGTCTAAGGCTACAAGAATGTGCTAATAAATTGAAAACTTTAGCAGCTTTTTACCATGAAAGGACACAAAATGTGCATTTTGAAATATAATGGCATGATTTACTAAAAGTTCATGATTTAGTGATGGTCACGCAGTAACTCAAAATCAAATGTAAAGTAAATATCCATCAAAACCTTTAAATCCAGCAAGCTGTTGAAAAAGGTTGCTTACAGCAAGTCAAGAAAGAGTCAAATGTGTAACATGACATAAATAACTGTATTGATGACATTTGCATAATGTCTAGTTTCCATGTATAACACACACCCTGTGCAGTCTCTGTCACTTCCACACACAGAGAATGGGACTGTCACATATCACACAATAACACACAGTCTTCGCAAAGCAACATCTAATTAACCTCCAGCACACCAAACAAGGCAACAGAGCCTCAGTAAAATATATAAACACTCTATATTTGGATTCCGGGTCAGTTAATAATAGATGTCCCGTCTGAGTGCGAGTGTGTGGCCGCGTCTCAAAAGCTAGCGAGGTGCCTACCCAGACAACATCAAGCGGGCACCGCTGACGCCTTCGAAACGCTCGATTCCAGCGTTCGGTTCACACGTTCCACCGGTTCGATCAGAACGTGCGATTCGAACGTTCGAAAAAAAGCGCTCGCGGCGCCTAAACGTGATGTCTAGGAAGGCAGCCCGCTAGGTTTTGAAACACATCCACTGTGTCCATCCAGAAGAACAACAACTGCGTGTGTGCCGCCAAATCAACGCAAATACGCACCAAATCAACCATAACGCGCGGTGATGCACTCTATATATGCTTAAAAGACGAGCACAGCGGTTGATAAGTGCGAGAGGAAAAGGTTATGATGTGTATGTGGAGTGCGATGATCGCTGCTCTCTTGGCCTTGAGTTCCAGCCGCCCCCGGACACGCAGATTCATACGATCCTGCAACATTTACCAAACCATCTGCACCGATTTTCGACAACATACGCCCCGCACTCGCGCATCTGTCCGTGCGCGCGATGAACGGCACAGATGTGAGGGGAACATCGCAGTTAGACGCGAACATCTTTAGCTGCTAGTCAGTGTAGCGCAGCTGCGATCAGGCCTTTTCATCATCACGCTAATCGTGCAAACGCGCGCCGCGATTTTTCACGTTTTGACGCGCGGAAGACGCGAGCTGACAGCCGCATCTGGATGTCGAGATCGACGGCGGACGGAGGTGAGGAGGGCGAACGGTGCACCGCACAAAGGTGTTAGAGGAAGTCTGCACTTACCTAGCTTTACTTTCTACGCCATCTTGGATCCACTTGTCAGCCTGTCGCAGTGCATTATGGGTCCAATTTTTCTACACACTGCAGGAGCCTTGCAATTCAGAGCAGGGGACTTTTCGCTTTTATTTACAGGGCCCACAGATATTACCTTTCTCTTCCCAAAATGTAAAGGAAGAAAATATGTTTATGCAGTTTTGTACAATTAGTAATAATGGTCTGTTTCACAAATAAATAAATCAATTAATCAATAAGTTAGATAGATAAATAAATAAATACTATGTATTATATTGACGGTGTGTTTTTTTTCTTCTGCTCAGTAATATTAGATGTAGCCTACCTCAGACACTTTAATCAAAACATTTTAATGGATTTGTATAGAATTTAACAACGGGTCAAAAGTTTGCAATTATTTGGATTAAAAAAAACAATATTATAAAACATTTTTATATATATAAAAAAATGTTTTTAAAGTATTTTCTATCATACCACCAGTCAAAAGTTTTTGGAAAGGACGATTATATTATACAATAATTGTTTGTGCTGTATTTTAGATTAAAAAAAATGCAGGTTATAAATGCAGACCTATATATATATATATATATATATTTTTTTTTTTTTTTTTTTTTTTTAAAGAGGTCTTTTCTGCTCACCAAACCTGCATTTCTTTTATCTAAAATACAGCACAAACAATTATTGTGAAATACTATTAAAAAGAACTGCTTTTCTTTTTGATTATTATTATTATTTTTACATTTAATTTATTTCTGTGATTTCAGTCTTCGGTATCACATGATCCTTCATAATATTCTGATTTGCTGCTTAAAGTTTTATTATTATTATGTTAAAAACAGCTGAGTAGAATTTTTTTTTGTGTTTCTTTGATGAATAGAAATGAATAAATGAATAGAAGAACAGCATGTATCTAAAATAGATAATTGAAACATCTGAAATAAATGTGTTTATCATTCATTGATCAACTGAATGCATCCTTGCTAAATAAAAGTATTATTTTCTATCATTTTTATAATTTATTAATAAATATATAATGATTTAAATATACTGACTCCAAGCTTTTGAACGGTATATCCGTGAAAGTTATGAATTTTAAATTCATAATAAATGTTTTTTGAACAGCAAAGCAGCATGATTTCTGAAGGATCATGTAGTAATGATGCTGAAAACTCAGCTTTGATTACAGGAGTATATTACATTTTAATATTTTCAAAAAGCATAATGTTTTTTTAACTGCTGCATTTTTGATCAAAATAAAGGCTTGCTGAGCAGAAGAGAATACTTTTAAAACAAAAATCTTACTGTTCAAAACTTTTTGACTGGTAGTGTGTGGTCGCAACATCTGCATTTATTTTAAATATATAATCAAAACAGTAATATTGTGAAATATTATCATTAAAAAGTGTTTTATTCTTCCTAAAACTGATAAATTGATGGACGGTGTCACAGAAATCATTATAATATGCGATTTGCAGCTAATAAAACATTCCTGATTATTATTCAAAACCGTTTTGTTACTTTATTAACTGATATTTTTGTGGAAAATATTCCTAGAATTCCTTGATGAATCAGTTTAATGCATCCTTGCTGAATTAAAGTAATAAACAAAACTCTAAATCTATTATATTCTATCAAATGCATCAACAGCAATAGCCTAATAATAGTATTAAACATTTGACATTTCTTAATTCATCCTTCTTTGGGATCTATCTGATACTTTTTATTTCACACATGCATTTTTTTGTGATAATTGATATTCATTTGTTTGCTATTTATCACGGTATCTTACATGTCGTAGTGCCTTATATGTTACAGAGCAGGGGCCTGTTCCATAAACCAAGATTAGAGTATAAGCCATGTTTCTTTCAGTTAGTCTGACTTATTGCCAGCTCATTTGTATTAAGATAACTCAGACCGTCTGCCATAAGCCTGACTTATTTGGTAAACTTGTTTTATGGAACAGGCCCCCGGTTTAGATTTTTCTTAACCATTTGCAAACTCACAAACAAACTCTTTTTCGCTGGGTTTATTGCTGCGGTCGGTGTGTGATATCGTAGTCAGTAGCGCCGCCAGTCGCTTGAAGGCGGTACTGTCCGATGAAACACTGCGATGCGTTGCGCCACACCGCCACAGTGTGTCTTTCTCCTCGCAAACTTCCCATCCCGCGTTAGCGCAGCGGACAAAACCACAGCTAGACACCATCTCTCGTTTTACTAGACGAGCAAAACAATGCCACTAACCCCAGGCGCGCCGAGCTCGCGCTGAGATTTACGCAAACCATCGCTGTATCATCATCTACGCGGAGCGGGACGGGACAGGTGCACGGAGAGCGCAGGGCTGCGTTACAAAGAAGACCAGAGCAAGGACCCGCTTCGTTTTAAAGTTTTAAACCCCATGAACACCGAGAATCGTCTTCTCGGCTGGATTTCTGGCGCGTTTCCCTGTGCGTAAAAACGCAGGAGCATCGGCAAATTCCAAGAGTGAGTTCATTCCAACATCACGAGCTGCTGCTGCGCGCGGGCAAGTGTTTGCTGCGAACAAACGGCAAGAGCGTTCCTACAGAAGTGCATTGATATATTCCATCTTTATATATATATATATATATATATGTATATATATATGGCAACTCGTGATTGCATGCATCACCAGATGGCTGAATTGATTTAGATGATCATTGGCAGTCGGTCTAGCGTGGGAATCATAAGGAGAGGACAATGTTGATGAAGGAATACCGGATATGCATGCCACTAACAGTGGAAGAGGTAAGTTCAGTAAGTTTATATTTAGTGATTGCGATGGTTAAAACATATCAAATTAGTTAATTCAGTGCGTTATACTAAGTGACTCGTTTGTAGATGCAAACCGGAGTGGCGCACTGTTTACTCCGCTGACTATTAGCGCACTTAACGTGTCCTACAATTCTATTTAAGTTCAGTTTATTTCAGTTTTATTGTTTGTAACTTTTCCCTTTTTTCTCTTTCTCTCTTAGAGAAACACCTATAGTTAAATCCACTTGGTGGTGCTGTGGAACTTTCCGTTCCCGTTACTCTTTGACTCAGTTGTTGTTGTTTTCATTCAGTGTGATTTTGGCGTTGTTTAAACCTTCTTTTCAAATGGGAAAACAAGATGTGTTTTTTTAACGAGCCGTCTACACGTAATAGAGCAGCGCCGAGCGCGTCCCTCACCAAACCTGTGTTTTCGCGTGCACTGATCGAGATTGATATAGTCTTTTATTTTATAACGTAAATGAAAGATTAGTACTGTTTTGATTGCATTACATTGGGTTGTTTGGAGCCGTATCCTGACGCGATCCCTATGAAAAACATATTTAGTCTGAATAATCGATCCATAGGAAACAGAGAACAGATGAAATCAGATTTGGAGTTTAGTGGGTTATAGTCATTGTCGGTGATATGCGCACTCATAAAATTTGACAAAATCAACTTGCTGGCAGTTGAAAGCACACCTTTTAGAAGGAATATGATGTGTAGATATTAATATTAATAGGTTTTTTCATTATGTTAGGTGCATTTATTGAATATAGTGCCTTCATATATATCAGAAACAACACCTCAAAGCTTTTAACGTGATTGAAAACTAATATCCAGGCGATTTCTGTTCCCACTAACTTGGTAGGAATATAATGTTCACACATGCGCATAAATCTGCATCTCAAATCGACTGACTGAATGTAACTGTAATTGGATGGAATGGATTTGAGAGGAGACTATCAGATCTATCAGCGCTTCTTAAGTACAAACACCAGAGTGGCTGCTGTCTTGCCATCATGAGGCTTTGTGCTTTTGCAGCCCATCTGCTAAATGACACCACAGATGTATTTCGTGCTCAAGCAAGCCGCCTGTTAAAAAGCATCATGGTTAATATCAGTGCTTAATAAATCTAGGTGTCCATCCGTTTGTATACTGTAAACAGAGTAAGCTAAACCCCAAATTAGCATGCCGTTCTGATGCTTGATTATCATTTTAAAACCATTAGCACATTGTGATGTGTTTGTGTACACGGGTTCGCGTTTTAATAAGAGGGAACCGCCATCTGCAGATGTTATGGATGATTGATTTACCTAGCAACGACTGAGACGGTTAGTTAAAATCTGTTTGTTCAATTAAAGGTCTCATGAGAGGTTACTGAGCTGATAGCGAGATTGCGGGTCATGGCTTCCCAGATGTCTTCCAGTGACCGTTGCATCTAACAGCCTCATGTTGACTGCCATCAAGGACATTTTCTTGGCTCTTGGAAACAAGCGTGACTCTTGCTTTTGCTGAGTGTTGTATGTGTACAGAGAGTTACCCTGAATGCGGTGAACAAACATTAATCGTAACATTTATCGTCCTTGAGTGATAAAGACCTCTAAGTCACCTGCCGGACTTAATTCATTATAGATAATCAGTTGTGGAGGGATGCCAGAAAAATGACTGCAGGAGGGAGGTGATAATATGAAATCGTTTCCTGAGATTTCCTCGAAACCTCTAATAAGTTTTAGATATCGTCTCATCCCATAATACGGTTATTTTATTTTGTTTTTGTTTCAGATACCTTGGTAATAAGTTTTGAATCTGTAGATGAATTATTATTTTTTGCTTACTTAAGTACTGAAAGTAATCTGTTTCTTGAGTGGTAATGCATTGAAAGTAAAATGTTCTGATTGATAAGCCATGATTATTTTGAATTGTTCACAGTTTTATATACATTATCGTTCAGAAATATATTTTAAAATGCAATTTCTGTAACTCCAGTCTTTCAGAAATCATTCTAATATGCTGATGTTTTATTATCAGTGTTGGAAAGAGTTGAGCTGCTTCATAGTTTTTTTTAGGATTCTTTGATCATTCAAATATTAAAAAGAGAAGCATTGATTTAAAATGGATAAGAATGTTCAGAACTACTGTTTCACTACTGTTCAAAAGTTTGGGATCAGTACAGTTTTCTTCTTTCTTCTTTGAAAGAAATGAACACTTTTATGAACAAAGGATCTATTAAATGAACCAAAAAGTCACAGCATAGATTTACATTTTAGAACTGTTTTATATTTGGTAAAAAAAATGATGTTGTTTTTTACTTGTTATTCATCAAAGAATCCTGAGGAGAAGGAAAAAAAGAAGAAAATAAAATCACAAGTTCCAAAAAATGTTTCCAACATTGACAACTCTAGTAATAAATCAGCACATTAGATTACAATTTAAAATATATTCACACAAATAAATGTAAATAATATTTCACAATATTACCGTTTTTTTAATTTTTAATCTAATAAATGCAGCCTCGATGAGCAGAAGAAACATCTTTAAAAACCATTCAAAGACCAAAAAACCAACCAAATGTTTGAACTGTAGCTTATTTCTTTGCAAGGATTAGTGAATGACGACATGCACTGATGGACAATTAATTTACATTTATATTTTTATTTTTATATGTAGATATTTTCATTTCGTTTTGTTTTATTTGATCAAAACATAGCAAAAAAATAAAAGTTTGGACGTAAATGTAGTAGTAAAAAGTAATTTATTATATAAGTGAATAGCAAAACAAAACGCATACAGTAGGTTTTAAATGCAAAGATGTGTAAATGTGTGGTGAAACATATATAGACGTACAATGTAAAAAATGCTGTTTAAATTTGTGTAGAGTGTCGCAGTTAGTTTGAACAGATCAGTGGTTTGCAGCACCGTGATAAATAGATTTTTCTGTACTATAATCAGTAGTAAAGGTTAACATGCGTAACTTAACATTCATGCATCAGTCAAGCAGTCAAACTCAGTGACTCTTTCAGCATACATGTCCATTTTCTTGCCTTTTAAAGTGCCCCTATTATAGATGTTTGGAATTGAGCTTTCATGCATGTGTGTAACACAGCTGGAAGGGACTGAAAACATCCTGTAAAGTGCATTGCGCATGAAGTTTTCTTTCTTTCAAAATTCAAGTCTGAATCATTGAAACAAGTGATTTTTAAAATGAGTACCAAACCCGCTCACTTGTTGGTTTTTTGCCTTGGTCTGAATGAAAATGCGAAATCATTCTTTGCCACTAAATGAGAGTTAAAAGCTCTCAAGTGATTTAAATGAAATCGACCAATCAAGAAGTTTGGAAAAATCAATTGTTGAACGAATCGTGTAGGATTCATTGAAAAAATATGTTAAAAATGCATGCAAATTATAATAAAATAAGTGTTTTTTTAACCTTGCATGTCAAACTGTTATTTGGGACTCCCAAAATCAAAATATGAGCCTTTAATATCCCAGGGGCACTTTAATCTCATTGCTGTTTAGGAGAACGCTTTGTGATATCAAAGAGATCTTAATTGATTTTACTTTTTCTATAGTGATCGTTGTCGCTCTGAATATTTACGTGAAAGAATGAGACTGTCATTTATACTGACAGCCAGTTTTATTCAAAAGCAATTATTACATCTCAATATAAAATAAATACAGTGACATCTTTATTAGGTGAGAAATGAAACCGTGGCCAGCTGAAGCTCAGGGGTTTCACAGGTGAAAGGAAAGATGCTTTCTTTGCTTTAATTGAACATTTTTGTTCTGTTGAAACTCAAGGTTTGGTTGTAGTGACTAGACACGGAACAGATGGATATTCACTTATCAAAGTCATTTAGAAGCTTGTTTGCGTTGTGTCTCTGTTTTGAAAGCGTGTACTCCAATTTGCCATAAAAAGAAGACACCTCTGTTTTCTAAATGCCTGCTATCGATCTCGTTGTGTACGATCCATCCATCCATCCAATCCAAAGGTTCCTTTGACTGACTTTGTAATTTTGATAGTCCGTCTGCAGTGACCAAAGCAATATTAACTAAATAACCATCAACAGGGCATTGGTGTTTTGTTTATGTTTGGAAGGATTTTTCACAAAAAACACTCATTTAAAGGGTTGCCATGTTCACTTAGGATTTTAGCTTATAAAACAATGTTGCATATGGTGTTGGTATTAAAGTGGGGGGGGGGGGCAGGTCATTTGGATTTTTATGGGAATGCTGTAATTTGTTTGGTGGGAGGGGATCTGGCAAGATCTGGCAACACTAAGGCAATAATAAGTCTCATAATGCTAATTTTTGTGACAGGTGGTTGTCACTACATATATATTTTTAGGATTTGATTTGGTTGTAACTCCAACAAATTGTTGAACTCCCTGTGAACAAGATTGAACATGGTGAAGTGGCAACCAAATTTAGCTGCAGTGTGTACTGGGCACAAGAGAACAAATGGGGCTTTTGCATTAAATATTTAAAGATTCAATTAAATTTAAATGACAGTTCATGTCTTTTAGTTCATGCGTGCTTTGTTCATCTAGTTTACTCCTAAAAAGTATTTAAAAACTTTCACCATTAGGAAAATGGAGCAAGATATTCATTCTGCACTGCACTTTTGCCTTAAATGCCATTTTTACTTTATTTACGTTGTCATATATTTCCCAAATTGTTCTGACTTTCCTTCTTCAGTGGAACACAAACTTAGATGTTTTGAATAATGTAGCCCGTCAAAAGACAGCCCTGCAGGTTTGGGATGTCATGACAGAGAGGACATTTTTGGATTTATTTCTGTGGTGCGGGGGTTCAGCAAAAACCGAGCGCATCATCATCATGCGCTGTCAGCACCATCCTCCGTTATTTTTGCGCTTATTCTTGGCCACAAGCTTCTGGATGTGCGTCTGAATCAGTGATGTGCATCCATATGAAAAAGAGTGTCACCTTCTTAAATAACTTAACCAACAAAGTCAGCTATGATTGGTCTATCACACTGTCTCATTAACATTGTTAGCCAGCTATGGTTGGTTAAGTCCTACAATTTTTATCTTTCATTCAGTTCATACTAATAGAAATGGATCAACCAATTATTTTTAACAGATTTTGTACCTTTTAAAGTGTCCATTGTCTTTTGAATACTGCTATTTAAAAATTATTTAAATAATAAAGGGTACTGTGAAATTAAAACTGCCAGTAGGTGGCAGTAAGCCACTGTAAATAAATGATTGAACTGAATTATAAACGAATGATTCGTTCAGGAACGGAACGCCGCCATGTTGCTCAGAGATGCAAAATAATGCTGTGGCAAATAGCGCAAAACAGGAAATATAGCATCTAAAACGTATGTCTCTTAATTAACTTCTTGTTTATTGAACTATTGAATGTTTAGCTGCTGGTCTCGTTGGTTTTTCATCGCCGGAGCTACTGCTGGAGCTGCTGCTTGAAATATCTATGTTTTTTGCCAGTTAACAAAAAAGCGTGTGAACGACCAGTGCATCTTCTGTGTGTCAAGCGATTGTCAGAAGCATAAAAGGTTGCGCAGCGCCACCTTGTGTACTGAGGTATTTCTGTTTATTATTAAGTGCAGTCGGCTCATTGTCAGAGAAAATCACGTGGGTATGAACAGTGAAAAACACTGACAATATTCGTCTTGATGTGTACAGGCCTTTATGTACATGACATTGCCGTTTTTACAAATACATGTTTTTTTTTGTTTTTCCCATGGAAACGACTAGGATATCCCCAAAACACCATTGCCGTGTAAATGAGGGGCCACGATGCCAAAAAAAAGAGAGAACGAAAAACAGCAAAGCAGTTTTCAGATGTTCATTATTTATGCTGCGTGGATGAAGTCATTAACGACAGACTTATATTGTCAAAACAACTTCAGTAATGGATGTGCGACACAATTTTTGTCGTAATTAGCTAGTTGATTTTTCCAGCATTGCCTTCCTTGTTTTCTGGTATTTAAGGAGTGAGTGATGTTGCTGTATGGAAAACACACATCGACTCTGATTCTCAAACAACACCTCATAAGACGAAACTAAAAGGTGTCGTTTACTTCACATTCCCAAATTTCATGGTGCTCTTTATTTTATTTTAGTGCGAGTCTAATGCATTTTCCTGTGGCCTGATTTTTCTTTTTTAAATATAATGTTTTCTGGTCTTTTTAAGGTCAGTTTTCCAGATCTAGTTGTAGCGAATGCTGCTTGACGTCTTCACTGCCGTGATGCAAGGCTGTTGTGCGTTCAGCGTTGTTTCTATGCAGTTGCTCAGCTTGCTTTTAGCACATTTCTAGGTGGTTGCTATGGTGTCTCAGTCTTTCTCTGTATGTGGCTCATTTCCATGATTTACTCTATAATCCTGTATTCATAGAAATTCAATATAGCTAGTACTGTATGTTTCATCCTGGACTTCTTTCAACAGTAATTTGATGGTATGTTGCAGATTAATGTATTAGGAGGTCTCTTCCATTTATCAAAAATGTAGTTTTTCTATGTTAATGTTAATAGGTATTCATTTGTGAAATGTGAATCCCTGCATGCATTTGTGCATTTTGCAGCATTTCTAGTGTCAAGATGCGCACACAATTCCACAAATAACAGATCGCAGCAGGTTGTTGCTCCAACCAATCACATTTATTCTTTTTTTTCTTAAATATTTGTGGATCTCCGTCATATTTATTTGGAAATCTAAAACATTTCTTAAAAGAGAAAGGTTATAGAAACCTCTTTCAGCCGTAAAACCGTATATCTTTGGTATCAACAGTGTCTGGTTTCTAAGCTTTCAGCGTTCAAGCATTGCTTTCAAATACCCTGCATGTATTTTTATTAAAGCTCAAGCCTTTGTGTTCAGGTTCTGTTCGGTGAAGCGTCTTATCAGCATGTTGTTTCTTTTGTAACACATCACAGCTTCAGCTCACAGTAAATGTATTCCGAATTGTTTTAGCAGCTCATAGGTCGAGCTGGAAACATCTAAAGTGAATCCTCTGATCTTAATCCATTACTGCAGGCTGTCAGCGAGACCTGACAAAACCTGATTTTTGTAGTGATGATATTTGCACAGCGGGGCTCGGTGGGGTTCACTTGTGTTGGCTGCATGTAATGGACTGCTCAGGTCAAATGTAAAAGAATGTACAAGAGTGGGTCAGAGGGCTTGTTTGTTGTTGTTTTCCCCCCAAAGTCTACACCCCTAAGATGAACTGAATGAATCATGACTTTTTTTCACCTTTATAATATATTGACACCAGAGCTGGGTAGTATATGTAATCTGGATTTCAAAAATGATTATCGAAGTATTAAAGTATTTGTAATTAGATATTGCACTCTAAAATGCTCATAATCTGATTTTTATGGATTAAATATTATACACACAGTATCGCAGTAGATTATTCATCATTTTTTGCGATTCCCCATTTAGAAGAAAAAAAACACCATAGTTGCAACACATTTGACTCTAAAATAATGCAACAACATTATATTTAATCATTATTATTTTGTCAGAAATTTTAGCACTTAAAAAAGAAATACCACCTCATGTTATGTCAATCATGTTGAGACAGCCTACTGCTTTTGCTTTTGCTTCCGTCATAATAAAAGTCAGATCAGGTTAGATTTTCTGCTTTCGATGTTCTGATCTTAAGTTAAATCAGTCCCGATCTGAATCAAATGACTCATGAGTCGCGATCCAATTTGAGTGTTTCGAAACAGTGAATCATTTTATGACGCAATGGTTTGAATGATGCGGGGTTTCCAAAAGCACCATTGTGTTCTTTTCTAGCTTTCTCTATGTAATTCATTCCTTCTTCGAAATGAAATCATTACAATTAATAGGCCTACAATGTTTTTATTTAACTGTTATCACATTAAATACGGTTTCCATCGTATTAAAAGCATTTCATAAAAACGTTTGATCAACAACAGACAAGGATGTTGGCAGCGTGTGCATTTTGGCAGACTGGATTCTTTCATTACCCTTGAATTATTTGAACATAACCGTCTTTTTTTTTTTTCTGTGACATCTGTTCATTTTATCGAACTTGTATATATATCTATGTAGTGTATTTTGCAGCTAGACAGATGTGTGTATTGAAAACATCTGCCTCATTATCCTCTAAAGCTGTATACCGATCCTGCTCCAGAGGAAGATCATATCTTTGACTTTTTTTTTTCTTTCTCTCTGTTCTATTTGAACTGGCCGTGGCTCGCGTGTGTGCGGGAAATTGAAGGTCAGCGAGGTAGACAGCTGGCTTTTGTTGTATTATGAAAGAGCTCGAGCAGAAGTTAATGGTGAGGCTGTTTGGAGGTCTCGCACACATTTGCTGCTGGGCATGTAGCTTATGGATCCGGTCCCACTCCAGTGTTTTATGTTGGCCCCGATCCGTCACGTTCTCTTAAGTTCCCTTCAGCTGCGGCTGGCCAGCTCCTGGCAGCACAGATCATTCCTCAGTGTTTCCCTGCGAGAAGGGTTTGACCCTGCACCTAGTTTAAGGTCTGCCCACTGGCACCCTGACAGGAACACAAAGGTTACAGATGAAAGTGGGGAACATTAGTGGCAGTGCAAAGGCAAATATAGCCTGTCACACAGGGCATGATGAGAAGAAAGCGTCTGGACGATCCCTGGTGATTCACCATCACAGATAACTTTCATTTATCATTTGTCATCGGGTCTGTCTTGTGACGAAAACCAACAGAGAACCAGTAATACCTTCAGCTCAGTGATTACTGGTTATGACTAACCAGTCATCTTCTTCCTATAATAATATTTTTATTATTATTATTTACCCATCTACAATGTGTGTGAGATGATGATTAATAGTTATTATTAGCGTTATTCTGGCTGATTTTAAAACTGTGATCCAGACATCTTGACATCCTCTGTGAACTCACAGAAGTTTCCTTCATCATCTGCCACAGATTCAGATTCACATCTCAAACGGGAGTTGGAGCAGAGATTGGACACAAGCACCCCGAGGCGCAGGCTGATTTTATGAGGTGTGAAGGATTGAGGGCCAAACTGATGTCAGTGGCAGTGATAGAGAAGGCCTCGAGATGATGCTCGCTCTGGTAATGAGGTGCTGTTTGTTTAATGGAGAAACGCCCACAGCACTATTCATTGCCTAGATTACAGAGCACAGAATATAAAGAACTCTTATCTCGTACATGGTTTGCCACAATGCAATTCATAATGCAGTGCAGTAACATTTGAAATGCATGCATTTGAAGGTCACTGTAATGAGACAAAAGCTTTGAAACATGCCTGTAGTGATTAGAAATAAACCTTGAATAGTCAGATACACACACACACTTATGTTTTAATGGCAGTCATGTGGAGTATTTACACGGTCAGTTGGGTGTGTGTCAGTTTATTAGATCCATGCGTTCAGTCTTAAAGTGACAGCAGCCTTGTATTTCTATTTCTGTTTTGCATAAAGGTTCATGCTGACAGCAGTTAAACATCTCAGATTTCACTCAATAATTGTGGCAACTGAAACAATGCAGTAGGAACACATACTTCCAAATAATATGTATTTTTTTATAATATTTCTGGTTAGACATAAAATGTAAGTTTGAATTCTATATGTAACACATTGTGTAATTGTGTTTAATATAGAGCAGTTACCGTAAAGGGAAAATATTGTCACGAAGTAAAAATATGTTCAAGTCTGCCTCATATCAGTTACATTTTTGTCTTATGATTATAATTCAATGATTTTTAACTTCTATCAAATGGTAAGAAATCACTTAAAATAGTTATAGACCACACAGCTAACAAATAATCAAAAGATGAATCCATTATCAAAATAGGGCCATGGTTATTCAGCTTCAAGCGGAAAAAAAAACATTACTAGACTAAAATAATATATTAACTTTTATATTCTAGCGATTTGGCAAGGCTGAGTTTACATTTACATTTACTCATTTTGCAGATGCTTTTATCTGAAGAGACTTACAATTGGGTTTAATGTACTTAAATAACTAAAACAGAAATTAAATTAATATAAACTGAATATACGTGTATAAAAACACTACTAAAAAATTGTTAAATAAAATAAGAAAATTACTGAAAATAAATGGGTAAATTTATAAAAATAAAAACTGATTCAGCAATTAATGAACAGTATTTGCTTTTAAATGTAAACAACATCTAAAATTGATGACTCTGTGCCACTTGATATAATTAAAGTGAAGAAATGTGTATGTATATATAAATATATATATATATATATATGTGTGTGTGTGTGTATATATTTATTTTTATTTTATTTTTTCTGTTTTAATTATGTTGACTGTACGATATCTCTCACCACGGCTATTTGTAATAGTTCACCCAAAAATGAATATTCTGTCATCATTTACTCACCTCATCATTTCTTCAAACCTGTATGACTGTTTTTCTCTTGCTGAACACAAAAATAAGACATTTTCAGATATTTTAATCTTATATATTATTTTTACCAAGCCATAGTAAAACCTTCTTCCATAGTATTTTTTTTCAGGCTCAAAACCAAGGCGTTCAAAAGCACTGCTTACAAACTGCTGAATATTTCATGCAGTTAATAAAAAAGCATGCATATTTCAGACCATGCGGGCATGCAAATGAAGACTCGGGCCGACAGGATAGAGAGGGTTAGTCCTGTCTTTCACTCCCTTGTTACTTGTCGCCTTTCACTGAAGCTGAACTCTGACATAAAAAAACAAAGGATATCACCAGAAACGCTCTCAAAGGACAGCAGCCGTTTCTGAATCACAACGCACAACTGTCCCGCTTGTATAGAGGGGTTTGGCAGGACGCGAGCTGAAGGTTATCGCACGCATCAGAGAGATGCCGGTGAGTCAGTGTTCTCCTTCACAAGAGCAGCTAATGAAGTCTTCCAATAAGGAAGCCCCCTGACTCTTAGACACGCTCATCAAATCAGAGCAGCTCTGTCTGTGAGAGAGCTTGCCTTTGTGATTGCCTCTTTTGCCACCACTTTAATGTGTTGATAAAAGCAGCTGGCTTCCTTCAAGGGGATCCCTGGTCTTTGCCGGCCGATGCCATCAGCATTCACCGAGGCGGCTCCTGCTCTTGGTCAAAGCTTTAATTATGAACGGCTTGATTAAGAGAGTCTTTCTACGCATATTTGTGGACTGCTGAACAGAGACTCTGAGGTGGTTGCTTATGTTTGAATTTAATGTAAGAGATGCACTAATATTATAAGTGTATACTCCTTTAATAAATAAATAAACATTTTAGCATGTGTACAATATGAAAATTATTTATTTAGTTATTTACATAAATCTTATTTATCACCTTTAATATATTAATAGTGTTTTTAAATATTAAATAATAGTGTTAGGGTAAATGAGCAGAAATAATTTAATATGTAATACTGATCAATAAAAAATGTTTCATATCAATGGAAAAACGCTAAGGTACATCCAGAGCAGAGTATGTGAGCAGCAAGAATTTCCGCTCCACGCTCAGAGCATTTCATGATCACTCCGCTCCGGGTTTACCGTTTCCCGCTCCTCGCTTCAGCTCCGCTCCCTCCTCGCTTGATCCTCGCTCCATGAAAAAATGTCTCTAATTAACGCTCCACTGTAATTTTTCAAAATGTATTTCTTTTTATATCGAACCTCTGTGCATTCAGTGAAAAACAAATACATCAACGTGCTTTAGTATAACAGTAGCTAATACTATATGAGCCCAAGCCAAACATATATTGGCTATTGTTTGAACAAAATAAAAATTCAAATGCTGGATGTGGCTAGATTAAATAAATAACCAGAGGAAAAACATTACATTAAATAAAATAAAATAACTAAACTAAAATAAGTTAAACAAGTGGCCAAGCGGAAAAAAAAATGCATGTAGGCTATTATTGCTGCACTCGCGTTCTACATTGTCGTCATTTAAGGTACATTTGTATTTTTATTAACCTTCTTTAAGATAGTATTTCGAAAATCCATTTTTCTGTCAGTGGTGCTTAACTGTGCTTTACACAATGTGAATCTAATGCAGCTGCATTATGGGCTGGAGCTCTCTCGGAGCAAGAGAAAATTGCGACGCTCCGATAAAAACCCGCTCCAAGCTCCAAGCAAAATCATGCCATGCCGCTCCGCTCCGCTCACATACTCTGATCCAGAGCAGGCATAATAGTGTTAATTCTGGAGAGTTGTAAAAATTGTACAAAATGTTTTTTAGGGCTGTCAAAGTTATTGTTAACTTTAATTTGTTATTAGGGTTACAGTTTAACAATTTAAAAATGTCAATTTAAAAAGTCCCGAATTTGAAAACAAATGTCTGTCCAAGTGTAATGTCGAGCCCTTCCATACGCAGAACAATAATTTAGAGGATTTATTTGTCATTCCCAGCTCTTCGCAGCGCACTCAAGGCCTTTGTTTACCCAGAATAATGGGCTGTTAAAGCACATTACTGCTTTAAGCCTAACTTCAGGTGAGCAGATGGTTAATGGAAATGTAGTTTGTTAGAGCACTGTATTCACATGAAGATGCGGACAGGGCTCCATCAGTCAGGTAGCCTCTCAACACAAGGTCAAGTCAGCGCTTCATTTATTGCAGTTTTGTCTACCAGAGCGTACCCACAGACGCAAGCAACAGATGTCACAGAAGGCGCGGTGCGGTTTGTGGTGACGACGCCATGCTGACAGCACCACCTGTGCAAGGCCTGTCCTTCAGGAGACACTGGGAGTGTTGAGTCAGGCCTGGGACATCAGTCCAAGAGCTCAGATGGGGAGCACTGTAAAGTCACACCCCTAGACCGATGCCAAAAGCAACAGACGAGAGTTGTGTAAGCTGAGCGTCCGCATAACTTAAATGTCACAGCGCTGCTCGTCTTGGTATGTGTGCATCAGCTAGTCCTGTAGAACATGGCACAGTTTTCGGTTCAGTTTTAAGGCAGCAGTCTGATGGGACTAATGATCGAGGAAGCGGATCTATCTATGTCTTGGAGTCTGGTGTGATCAAACATTGGAGCATGGGCAGTGAACTGTCAGATTTGGTCATTAGAAAGACACTAACTGTCGCATATTCTAGTGAATTGGCTCTTGACTTGGAAACATTCAGTGTGAAACCAACACAATTGAAGCCAGTTCAATGCGGAAATTTTCATTAATCGCTTACCCTTGTGTCACTCAAACCTATAAAAGCTTAATCCGTCTTCGGAACACAGTTTAAGATGTTTCGGATGAAAACCACTGTAATGTCTCTGAGCCGAGCATCTTAGTATCTTAGATTATCTGCTGGATGCAAAATGCATGTGCTCTTCTCTGTCAGCAGCAATGGAAAGATATGTTTTCTGTGTGTATTAATGCTTTGATTTGTACATACACGTTGCATCCTTGCATTGTGGCTGACATCGTACACATAGTTTGCATCCAGCAGATACTCTCTAAATTGGCACTACAGCGTCAAATCATGAAATGTAGTCACGCTTCTTGGTTTTTTTGCGTGTAAGAGGTATTCTCGCCGCTTCATATAGTTACGACTGACCTTGACTGTGTTATTTGCCAATCAAATCTTAAATTGTGTCCCGAAGATGAACTAAGCTTTTACGTGTTTGGAGTGATCATGCAGGTAAGTGATTAATGCCAAAATTCTCTTGCCCCCTTATTCATGAAATATTTGATCTAAATTAAATGCTGCCGATAGTACTAAACTTTTAGACCAGTTTAATTATTTTAGTGTGTTTAAGTAAGTGGTTATCAAGTGGCCCTCTGTTCTCCACAACACAATTCAAGTACTATGTAGTGATAGGTGAAGGTGTAGGTGTAGTGATAGACAGTGAAGGTCATGTGGTCCACCACCTGATACAATTGGATACTTCGGCAGAGAACAAGCACTCGCTTGAAACTAAGAGCATAGACATCCAGAAAGCTTCAGCCGGTGAACGGGGCTGGTAGTCTGTCGATTGAAGTCAATACTGAGGTGCACAGATCAGGGCAGAGCTGTTCAACGCTTCATCTGCACAGCAGTGCGGTGTGCTGATGTGTGACGAGGAGATAATTGAAATTGATTCATCAGTTGTTCAGAGACAGTAGCACTGATGACAGGCCACAGACATTCACTGAACACTTGTCTCAGTGCGGGGGGTGTCGACGACTTGATCTGTGACACACAACACTTTTGTTTAGAAGTCGGTAAAACCATTGCTTTTACTTCTGCTTTAAAGGCATAGCTTACCCAAAACTTTGATGGTGATTGATCATTTCACATTGCATCACCATCGGATCCTCTGCGGTGAATGGGTGCCGTCAGAATGAGAGTCCAAACAGCTGATAAAACATCACAATGATCCACACTATAGTCTTTGAATTGAAGTTAAAAGCTGCCGTTTATAATAAATAAATCCATCAAGACATGTTTTAACTGTTGTTTCCCAGTACTCTATCCATAATATTGCTTTCTCCAATAAAAAAGTAAGCTCGCCTGATTCAGGAGAGAAATATGCATAGAGTAAGCACCATTTACAAGCAAAAAGAGTCCACGACAGTTCTGATCAAACCTGTTGGTGGATGTTAATCACAACAGCACCAGGTGATAAAGTTTTATACTGGAGGAAGCATTATTATGGGTATTGTGCTTTGGCAAGAAGCCTTGGTTTATTGTTAAAAACACCTTGTAAAGGATTTGTTTCTTACAAACATGCTGATTTTTACTTCGCGGGACAATAAGGAGCGTTGTGGATTATTGAGATGCTTTTCTCAGCTGTTTTATCAGGACTCTCATTCTGACGGCACCCATTCACAGCAGAGCATCCACTGGTAAGCATGAGATGTAATGCTGAACTTCTCCAAAGATGATCTTGTTTTTGTTTTGTTGACAACAAAGGAGAATCCTCTCTCATCTAGATATTGCTTTTCCCTTTATTTTATTTGTATACATTATTCAAAGTAACTAAATTGTCACAGTGAACTTGATTATTGCTATATTTTGTCAACAGTAAACATTGCTTTTAAGGAAATGCATTGCAGTTATGGGAAGACGTCCTCTTTGTCTATTATATGCAACATTTGAATGATAAAGGGAATTGAAGGGCATAAATGCAAAATGATGGTATTTTTCCATCCATTTGATTAATATCTTAAGTGCATGCTGAAAGCATTGTTATCGTATTACATGCTGCTATAGGATGCAATTTCAGTTAAGTCACAGATTGTTCACAGCATCATCTGTATTGCAGTGCAGAGTAGCAATAAACCCCTTTGCTAAATGTCACACCTTATGATGCATTAGAAACATGATATAGTTTACATAATAACAATGTTATATTTAAAATACTATTATTGTATAGATTTACCCTATAAAGCAGTTCCTCGTAAAATAATTTTGCGACAATTATAAAACAATAGCGTTTCTCATTTCAGTCTCCTATTTCAGCAGGAAATGGATACCGACAGCCTTTCAAACAGAGCAGTCCTAGATCTCCTGAATGCTTGTTGCGCTATATATGATAGATTCAGGTTTTAGCCTACAACACCAAAAAGTATAGCTTAAACTATAAAGCATTTCATTATCACAAAATTGTTCTGCTTTGATGTTAAGTGTTAGAAGTAAATGTCAACCACCTACGCTCAAGCTCAGTGGTACGCTGCCAAGCTATATCAATTACATATTTTTAAAATTTTAAAGACATACAGGCAGTCTGCCCACATGCGGAAACTCAAATAATTAACACAGCTCCCCGAAGGAAGCCAATTTAAGCTGCTAGATTTCTCTATTTAGCTGAGAACACGTTTTTATTTTTAAACTACTTTTCAAATGGCATTTTCTAAAAAAAATATGAAATAAAAGTGAAACCACTGCACTTATAAGTGGTTGCTGGGGTGTTGCTATAACCTGTTTTCTGACAGAAAAAGTCATGCTTCGTATAAGTCGTATAAAAAGTTTAAAAGAATTTGAGAACTATGTTATACTAAGTCACAATAACTGAGACCAGATTAGATGTGATAAGGACGTAATTATAGATATAAGTAACAGATAAAAGTTGGAATTTTGACAAAATATTTAATTTGAGATTGACAAGTCATCATAAAGTTTAAATGTTCTATGTGATCATTTCTGCCTTTTCTCCCATTATTATGACTTTTGTGAAATTTGCAACCCAAAACCAAAACTTTTCCAGACTAGAGATTGAGGCAAAAAATCTGGATAAAAGTCATGCCGCATATTTCCGTCATTAGCTGACATACTACTAAGAGAATAAGATGTTGGTACTTGATATCAGTTTATGTAATTAGCCTAATGATAAATGTGGTATTAGCTGAGTAAAAACAACATTAAGATTACTTACTTTGATTGAATATGAAATGTAAAGTGGTAAATGACTTTGGTTGAAGAGCTGAGTATCATGTGTTCAGCGATGCTTCACTGTCACGCTGTATTTGTCAGGCTCCTGGGTAAGATTTGTCTCATAACAGCATCTGCATTCACATCCAGTGCTCTGTAACACCATCAAATGACTGTTCTGATTAGCGTTGAGTGATTGAGCACACACACAATTGTTATGTGATTGCTAATGTGTGTGTGTAATCAGTGCATGGCCTCATTGAAACTTGTGTGAAGTTTGCAACTTAAAAAAGAAAAGAATAGCTCTCCCAATAATTAAAGTTGGCTGGAAATGTACTTAATGTACTTAAACATCACAATAATCCACAGGTAATCTTATAGCTAAGATAGGAGTCATCTATGATATTCTCATTTTACTAAACCTA
>JAUYWG010000033.1:18993642-19016863 GCA_034779775.1 Enteromius afrohamiltoni
GTGTGTAATGAATCTAAAATATATGAAAGTCTAATGTTTATCAGTACATTACAGAAAATAATGAACTTTACCACAATATGCTATTTTTTTAAAAGGACCTGTATGTGTGTCAAATTAACACTCAACAAAGTAGATATAACAACAAAAACATTTCTCACGTTTTTTTGGTTTTGTGCGACAGTTTGTTTTTCTTTTATTTATTTATTTTTTTTACTTCTTTTGTGGAAATTAATGGGGCCCCAATACAAAACAAGTAACTGGATTTTAACACAACATGAGAGTTAAAAAATCTTAACTAATTACACACTTTGTCCTTTTTTGTAGTTTGAAATTGAATAGTTTGAAAAGGAATTGTTTCATGTGTTCTCAGGTGTTCCTGACAAACTCTGCCAATGTGTTCTTGTTGGAGCCATGTCAGGATGTGCCCAAGCTGCTGGAAAACCAGCTGGAGGTGTGCCGAGCTGTGCTTAGCGTCTACCGCCACATTATTATGGAGCAAAACATGAACCGCCAGACCTGGTCAGTCACACGTGACACACGATCACTGAATCTCAAGAGAGCTCTGCTCTGCTTTACCAGCTTGTTCACAAACATTCAGCTTATTGTTTGCTTCATATTATTCTAGGGAGCAGTTGTTGCAGGTGTTGCTGAGAATCACAGAAGCAGTAATGAAGAGACCGCAAGAGAACCAAAGAAAAGACACGTTCGCCCACAGCCTGGCCAGCATCCTCTTCAAAGTGAGTGCATATAATAAGCCAAGACTTCATACACTCCACAGGATTTTTCCAGGCTCAAAATGAGGAAGAGGAGGTAACGTTCCGATCATTTGCACATACATCACACATCAACTTGCTGAAGCAAATACTATTTACAAGAAACGTATTTAGGGCTTCTCGTAATTAGATGCATTAAAGCGGTTTTATCTACACAGTGCACTACTTTTCAGCTTCCTGTTTTTTTATTATTTTTTTTTTTTTCATTTTATGAAACCTCTTCATCTGCTGCTAATAGCGCAATCGGCCCACATCACTTTAATCCCAATATGCATTTATTAGTTTATTATAAAATAATCTTTCTAAAAAAACAACACATTTTCTAACAGATGCAGAGCTATGATTAGCATCACGATAGACTTAGCATTAATACTACACTTTTGCACCAGACTCACTTTAAACCACCACTGGTTACACTTTATTTTAAGCTGTCCTTGTTACAGTGTAATTATAAATTGTGAGCAATTACTTGTACTTACTATATGGTTGGGGTTAGGAGTGGGGTTAACTTCTAAATCTTATTATATACAGGTTAAGTAAAATGTAAAAAAAATATGTAACATTATGCATGTATTTATGACTTGACGAATGTAATGATGCAGGACATTTTATTTACAGTCTGTTTTATTAATGTCAGATCAAATTATTACATTTATTCAGCAGTGATGCATTTAAATGATCAAAGTATATTTGAAATAAACATTGTTCTTTTTTACTCTCTATTCATGAATTCAATTAAAAAAATTGTTGGCACTTCTTCCCTCAGGCAGACGTTACAGATCTCTGTGCACTAGAACATCATGGCATAAAAATATTTTCCCCCATGCCGTCTCCAGCTTAAACAGCTGACACAAGAATTATTATCCGTGTTCTGTAATTCATGCCTGCAAGTCATTCTCCATCTCTAATTACTGGCCGTTGCTCAAGTACTGTGTAAATACATATTAATATTTTCTAGATATGTAATTTATGTGTTCGATATGTAATTATGTATGTTTGTATGCATGTTTTTACCAAAAGCTTCTTTAAAAAGCACAATAAGTTCCTACTGTGTTTGCATAATGAAGCTGATTCTGATTCTTCTAAACAGTAGAGGGCGCTGCTCAGAAACATTACATGAAGAATATGAAACGGGAGAGGAACGTTCAACACTTATTCAAGAATAACCAAAATTATGAAGATGATGATGTAGACGAGAATCATTTTTGCTTATTAGTATGGCTGAATTGGCTGAATAAGTCATTCTAAATTATAAAGTATTTTTTTTAATTTACTAGTTACTTAACCTAACCTGATTACGTAAAACATGTTACTTGTAATGCATTACCCTAACACTGGATAATAATAAGCGGTTCTTGAGCAGTAAATTAACATATTACGTAAATATATATATTTTTTACACTTAACATGATATTTTAACAATAGTGGGAAAGCTTTTATTAGCATAAACTTCTTTTAAAAACATGTAAAAAAAAAAAAAAAAAAATCGATACCTATCCCAAAGGTTTAAATGGGAGCATACATCCTTTTAGCATACTAGAACATAAGGCTTATATTCTTTCATTTCTCTCTTTGTCTAAGGTCTTTGTTTAATTTGGATGAAACTCTTATAAGCTGCTGTATCTTGCAGACGATCTTTGTGGCGTGGGTGCGTGCCAACCTGACCGTGTTTATCTCTCGTGAGCTGTGGGACGAGCTGCTGTCTGTGCTGTCCTCTCTCAGTCACTGGGAGGAGCTGGTGTTCGAGTGGGCCAGCATCATGGACTCTCTTACTGCAGTACTGGCCAGACACGTCTACGGCCTGGACCTCCACAACCTACCGCTGGACAAGCTCTCAGAGCAGAAGGAAAAGAAGCAGCGGGGCAGGGGTGGGTGTTTGTGTCGGTGTAAATTACATGCTTGATATTTGCATTGTTTTACTCACAAATACGCATTAATAATGCATTAATAAGTAATATAATCTTATCTATATCAAATTCTCCCGTGCTTAATAAAAGCATTAGCGTAAAGATTTGCCGTCTTACTGTAGGTTGACTGAAACTGTACTTCAGTTGAACATGCAACTGAACTGTGGTTAACCCTAAAGAAAATACACCATGGTTTCCACAAAAATAGGAAGAACATAAGAGACATTCATTGAAATTACATGTTAAAACCATAATATGTAACGTGCTGTGTGTTGTAGTTAATATGATAAAATTACTCTTCAGGTTAACAGTAGTGCGTTTTTCTTTTCTTTTTGTTTTTCCAGGAAAGTTCAGTATGTCATACAGTGATGATGTCATACATACCAGACTCTACTTAGACGCTTTTAATTGCTACTTTTATTAATTAATCCCAAATTTATTGACCATAAACAATACACTGTCACTTTCATTTGGAGAATCACGTCATCTTAATTTCCATCTCCATAAATCTGGGGTCTCCATCCTTATTCCATCCAGGAGCTTAGAGCTATCAATGTTACGCAATGATTAAATCTCTTAAATATCCATCCAAACACAGGCATTGTTGAAATTTGCTAGAAATATATACATATATAAAGCACTGATAAGAAATAAGTTTACTAAGTTTGCGCTTTGTAAATGTAAACAGTAAAATAAAAAATAGTCTTCTCCCTAGCCATTTTTACATAGGCTAATGTCCATTCACAATAATAATTCAGATATCTTGGCTTTGAATCAGGGACAGTTACAGTCGTAATAATATTTTGAGTGTGTGTTTCAGGGGTGATGCAGGACTCACAGAAGTCTACAGATGCAGCACGGTCATTTTCTTTGAGCTGGAGGAGCTCTGGGGACCCGGTAGGTGCTCAAGAACCCATGAGGTTTCGCAGTGCCACAACCACTGGAGCTCCCGCTGTGGAGAAAGCTCGCAACAACGTCAGGCAGAAAGCATCAGGTTAGAGTTCATCAACATCTTTTACGTCAGATCTCACTTACAACCTGCTTTGTTTTTAGTCACTTCATTCTAGACATGTTTGTTTTAATATATTTGAAATTATTTAAATAATAAAACATACTTTGAATGTGAAATTAAAACTGCCAGTACGTGGCAGCAAGTCACTGTTAAAAAGTAAGCCATTGCAGTTGAACTAAATCATTTAAATTTTGGAAAAAATCTGCACTTCTCATGTGAAATTGATTAACTATGCTATATTACGAAATGCCTGATGTCTTGTATTAGTGATCATTTAAAATGCATTTATGTAGACTGAATCATGCAGTGAAAGAACTCGTAAGTGCATTAGACCTCATGCAATGTACGCATGCTTTCTGTTGGGGTGTTTTGAATAGATTTTGCAGAATACATTAAAATCGTTAAAACAACGTTTGCATTTTTGGTCTTGCAAACAGCAAAGAATATACTATTAAAATTCAAATATGGAGGAAAAATTGTGATATTCCATTTGAAATGTTTTGATAATTGTTAATAATACTTACTTTAAAAAGTATTTTGCACAACAGTAGCAATAGTTTTGCCACAATTTCTTCAGTTATATTCACAGACTTTGGTTTTTCTTTTGATTTATTCATGCAAAATTTTCCAAATTCCAAGACGTTGTGCATTTTGGAGTAAATACATTCCACAAAAGAGTTTGTGGAGACCGACATTCTTTTGTTGCTCTAACCATGTATAGAAGAAGTGGAGCTGAAGCCACGTGACACACTCTCTCTCAAACATGAATTTTCTGTCTCTTTGTCTCCTTGCACGCACATGCGCGGAAATATTTTTCTTTTAATCTTTCCTGGCTTGGAGATGATTGTATCTCTTTATGGTGGAGAGCTTGTTGAGTTTGGAGCAGATGCGTTTGAGACTGAAGGATGCCTCTCGCACACGCCGCCCCCAGAAACATCCTCGATTGTGTGTGCGCACATGAAACGACGTGGCTCTAAATTCCCCCCTTTTCTTTTGCCTAATTGGATTTCTCCTACATTGATCTTCAAACAGCCCAGCATCCTCCCCTCCTCGTTAGGAGAGCCGCCTCATCAAACTGCCTGCCTGTTTTTGATAGTTTCATTAAGAGCGTAATTAATGCTCATTAATATGCATAAATAGGTAACTCGGCGAAAGCGATGTAATCTAGAAAGAAAAGGCAGTAATTAAAGCGCACCGTAGAGGGAATAATAGAGCCCTCCGCTTTCACGGCTCTTCTCCAGACGTGACATGGAGTGGCCAAAAAACACAATGCTAATATTTTGTCTTATCAGAGCTGGCAGAGCAAACTTGAAATAATGTGCTTCATATTTCCTTCTCGGGGATTGAGTATCAAAGGACGCCATGAGCCGAATGAGAGAGTGGTTAGAAATCCTCAAAGTGTGTCCTCTGTTTGACTTCAGCCTATTTCTGGTAAAAATACCAATCAGCTGTTGGTAAAAACGCTCTTTACAGAACAAACACTTCCAGCGTTCATTCAGATTGTGCTTTGATGTGATGCCTTCATGGAGACTGTATTTTAGTCTGTGTTTTTTTAGCGTTCGCTGTTATTTCTAATACTTGACGCTCAGTCATTTCAACAACCCCTTGACCCTGAATACGTAGACATGACAGATATACCAGTGCAGCTTGAAGAGAGGAAAGGTAAGCCACCAGACTTCACTCGTGAAGAAGATTCGTTCTACTTTTTGTGTCAGGCTGTCACGCCCAAGCCTCCTGTCCCCTATTTCTGATGAAGGACAGCCTGGATGTCATTAATTTTATAGTACAGGAGCTGTCAGGTTTTGATTATATTCATATTTGGAAGTTTCAGATGAGATTTGAGCTTCGGTCGAGTTGACATTTCTTAGAATTGCAGCCATGTGCAACTGTCTGACCAGATGTGAGGCAGTCTATTCAGACCTTAGAGCATGAGGTGCAAATGAATGGTGTTTTTGCAATAAAGGCGCTCTGAAATGAAAACTGACTGTTCTTATTTTTTATGTAATATTGTTTTGTTATCTATAAGTGATTTATCTGTGCACACTACCATTTTTATTATTATTCAAAGTCATGTGCTCTCCTGTGAGCGTGGTACATTCACTTAACTGTAACTTTTCTGTGAGCGTGGTACATTAACCTCACCCTTCCAGCAACTTATCACACTCAGGATATTGCAGCAATTAGCAAATGACAGTGATCCAATGATCCCAGTTTCTAATCTTTTACCCTCATATGCATCGCAATACCGAAAAAAAAGAAAATTACAACTTCTCTTTCCTGCTGATGCTAACAGTATACATTTGTCTTTTATTTATATTGATGTATTTTTTAATTCCGAAATAATCGTTTCCACTAATGAGGCATTTAACACCTGCAGAGGTCTCTTTTTCAGATGGATTGTTTTGTGTTGATATATTTATATGTTCATTATTTATTGCACAATGACGAATCAAATAAGGGTAATGGCTAAGACAGTGAAAAGGCTGGTTTTACTCTCATTTGATTCTTGTGTGCATTTGGTTTGGACCTTTTTATGTTTGTGAATCTGAGAAATGCATGAATTTTTTCAGGATTTTAAAATACTGTCTTTTATTCCAGTTCAAAGTGCTTCCAAACAAACCCCCACGCAGTAAGATTTTTTAGGCTGACCCATAAGCCAGCATCACCCTTGTTCCTTTTACACTTTAACACAACTTCTTTTTGAATATTAGCTCAGTCAGAGATGTGAGTTTGATTTGGTGGCACAGAAAAGACACGCTTCACCTTTAATAAATTGTCTTGCTATTACCACAGCTGTAGAATGCAATTGATCCTTTTCCCCATCTCTCTGTCTGTCTCTTTCTCTCTCTCCCCTGCGCTCTCCTTCCCTGCTTCTGTGGGCAGCTAAGCGAAGTCAATCTATCAGCAACTGTGTGCATCTTTGTGAGGCTTTGCCGGCCACTAAGAGTGTGCCCATGCTGCTCCACACTGTCAGCTCTTTCCTACCTGGTATATCTCACAACTCTCACTGCTCTCACAGACTCTCAGGTAACTTCCTGTTTCCTGTCTCCGGCACAGAACTTTCTTTTCCTGTTTTTTTCTATCTTGCTATCATCCGCTTTCATTTAAGATTTAGCGTAGCCAGGAAAAAGGCAGATAATCCACTGTATAAATGCTTTGTTTTTATAAAGATACTTCTGTTTCCTTTCATTCCAGACCGCCAGAGTAAGCTGGAGGAGAACACTAATGGAAACACTGGCTTAATTTGCACAAGAAACAGATTAAATTGTACCTCTGCGTGCATGTGAAGCATCTAATTCTAACTTTAGTGAAAAAAAGCAAACTTTGTAGACCGTCAATAGCCGCGTTTCAATTACTTTGACCGTATTTGATAAATGTAGATAAAAAAATGCTTTAACCAATGTTATGCAGCTAAAACATAAAGTCATGGCAAAGGATTTCGGTGAGATTTGGTGTATGCATCCATCTTTACAGAAGCAGCATGCAGAGATACTTCAGAAATATGCGTGACTAGGCTGGCTAAACACAAGCATCAACTGAGTGGTTGCAAACAGGTTCAGTGACCGTATCTGAGCCGGACAGCTCTGCAGACATGTCCAGTGTAAACTGTCTGAGAACTGTTTGTAAACTGCATTAATGGGAGGGAAAGACCCTTATACTCGAGAGCGACCAAGCATTAAGTGTTTCTTGGCGGTTATACTACATTGAAGGATATGACTTTTTACATAAACCATGTGACCTGTAAAATTGAAAAACACGTTTCCATTGCAGTTTTGCAAATGTTCAAAAAAAAAAAGTATGATATTTGAGAGTTTTAGAATTCTCATTTGGCTTTTCCATTAAGTCATGTCAAAATGTATTTCTATAGCACATTTAAACGCAACAGAGTTGCACCAAAGTGTAAGTTGTAAGTGTTAATTGAGATTTATATATGACTAAATACCTTCATGGACCATGATCTTTACTTACTATCCTAAGGATTCTTGGCAAAAAAAAAAAATCTGACCCATACTATGTATTTTTGGCTATTGCTACAAATATACCCCATGACTTAAGACTGGTTTTGGCAACTTAAAAGAATTTTTAATTCACAATTTCAATTTGCGCAATTTGAAAGGTAATAAAAAACTGTATTAGCGCACTATATAACCTATTTTACTTGATTCTCTATTATCGTTCAAATGTAAAAGGTGTTTTCCATTAGTGCCCTTAGAACCGCTTGTGGCGAACTTCCACTTAATTTTTGAAGCACAGTTTATGATCAAATTTTCCAAATTAGTATGATAATTTTGAATAAGTTAGAATTTTTTTCTTGTGAGTTCTGGTAAGCATACCGATTATTTCAGGTGAAGCGTTGGTGACGGTTTGTGTTTGTCACTAGATGTGGAGGAGTGTCAGCTGTCTGAATGTGAGATGGGAGATGGAGACAGTCCACTGCCCCGCAGCAGTAGCACCTCTGACATCACTCAGCAGATCAACGACACCTTCCCAGGTACCCACACAATCTCACGCACAGTAGATTCAGTAACAGACTCAAGACTGCACACCGCAAAAAAAAAAGTCTAGATTTTTAGATAAGAAAAAATATTGTCTTGTTTTCAGACAAAGCTAGTCAAATTTAGCAAGTTTTTACTTGAAACAAGCTAAAAAATCTGCCAATGCGGTAAGAAAAATATGTTTTCTGTCTGAAATAAGATTATTTTGCTTGAAATAAGACTTTTTTGCAGCGCAGTGGTGTAGAAATCAATGCTTATGCTGAATAGTATTTTAGATATTGTGTACAGTGTTTTTAAAATGATGTTGAATCACGTGAATCTCATCACTTTTTCAGTCATTTTAAAAAAGCTGTCAAAAAAATCGCAATTAGATATTTTCCCCAAATCATGCAGCATTTATATAGTATATATTCAAGAGACTGTATAAGAAAAATTACCTCTAAAGACGTTTCACGCCAACATCCATCAGTCTGTCTTGCTTAAAATATGCAGTTGTGTTAGACACAGATGTTACTCGTAACTTTTATATTAATGCAGTGTTCTTGACAGTTGTTTTGTGCTAATTTTAGTGTGGTTTAGTATATCATTATCAGTGATTCTGTTCATAGCTAGAGAGCCTTAAAAATCTTAAAACTGCAGTCTATAAACCTTTGTGTATTCAGAATGTACAAAATTGCGAGTACACCATGAATCCATTTTCCAAATTGTGTTTTTGTCTGGTCCTGAATTACCATGGCACACCTATAATAAGTGTTTATATTTGCACTATTTAGACTGATTCGTGTAGGTACGACTGCGGAGTAGCCCAGTGCCTGTGTGATTCGCCATAAACTTAAAGGAATAGTTCTGCTGGTGGATAGTGGCCATTACTTTGAAGCTTCATAAATCAGATATATCTGCAAGTACTGCGTTGTAAAATTAACCTTTACACCTACAGTGGGGTTATCACATGTACTCTGATGCAGACTGAGAACTTGACATATGACATAAGTTGTAACTGGAACTTGGTGCTTTCACAGAAAATAACCGGACGTTATTTATTTAGGCTAGAATTGTGTGATTTGGTGCAGTTTTCATATTTGGGTGAACCGTTCCTTTAAACAGATAAAAGTAGCTCCAGCTACAATGTTCTTAATGCAATTACTATAAAATAAATGTACATATAAAAGTTAACTTCCAAGAGCTTTTATATTCGTGGACATCTGCTGTTTCTCTGAAAGCTGGTTTACAAATTGTGTGAACAGTGCTATGCTTTGCTTTGAAATGCAGATAGACTGTATGCTTATTTAAATAAATCTCAGCCTTTTGCAAATGGCACTAAGCCATATTGTGATGCTTTGCCAAATATTTTCATTTTTTATGGAACAGAGAGGGACAGATTAGACTGTGGAGGACCACATCTGTATTGGTATTGGTGATACTGGTGTGTGTTCATAGCACTCAGCCACAGCCAACATGATTTCTGATATGCGGGCTACTGGTTTGAAATGCAGGTCAGAAGAGAGAAGAGTCTGTGGAAACGGGCAGAGCATCTGTGTCAGAGAACAGCTCTACAGGGAAAAGAGAGAGTGATGCTCCCACGGTCAGTAACAATACATTGCCATTGATTTCTGAAATGATTATTGGCATGCTAATATTAGTTTTGTGGACTTTCTCAGATTCTGATCCGGCGGAGCAGCAGTCCAGCAGATCTGGATTATCCAGCAGATGGCGCTCCAACATTTCTGAAGATTAAGCTACGGGAGAAAAGTGAGAAAAATTAACATAGTTCAAATATTTTTTTTAGCTCACTAAACACAGAGCTTCCAAAAAATCAAGATGTCACCAAGAACAATATGTATGAAAGAAAAGAGGGTGAGTTTGCCGTGTCTTATGAGAAACAAGCATAAGAAGCACCATCTTCAGGTACCCATACTGTACGAGCAGTCTATACTGTTATAAGGGAATAACAGACCACATAGATCTGTATTTCAGAGAGGCGTGTAATGACTAATGATCACCTGTGTTTTGTCAGGTGAGAGTGTGAGCAGTGAGACGTCTAATGGTTATCTGAACGACGCTGAGGTGGGTCTGCTGTCATGGAACACGGTCGAAGAGGAGCCAGACTCTCCGTCTACACACGATATGAGTGTTACTGTGGACACAGTGAGCCAGAGGAGCCTGCTTCTCAGCCACATTGAAGCACTGGCAGGTACTAGAACCCAGCACAGATCATCTCCTCTGAACCTTGGTCCTACTCAGCACTCATGTGTCCCATCTGTGTCTAGTGCTGTCTCACCACTCTGTGTTTGAAACTTGTCTTGTTCTTGCCCATTGCTTTCGTCTCAGTATTAATAATCTAGATAATAGCAGAACGCCTTATGATGAACGGAGTAGTCCGGGCTAAATACAGCAGCATCTGTGGGATTTTGCCATCGATTGCTAGTTTGAAACAATGCAACACACTTGCACTGGAAGTCTGTGAAGTGATTGTAAAGCACCAGAATAAGTATTACAAATAGGCAATTCATCACACTTTATTTAAACTTATTTTGTACACATGTTATATAGGCACGTTAAATAAAAATAAGTAAATAAAAAAAAATGAAACACAATAAAAATAAAACCCCAATATTTGTAAGCAGTTTCTTTATCCACTGGTGCTGTGAATAGAGCGATGTATTTAACCCAGACAATTCCTTTAAATAAGTGTTTCTCAACCAGAGGCCCGAAGCCCACTAATGTCCAAAGGGAATTAACATGCTAAAGATTGTGTTCAAAAAAATCAAGATAGTTCTTCAGCTTTTTTTATTTACTTTTATTTTATTTTAAGTCAACATTTAAGTGGATTAAAGGGGTCATACAAAAGCAATTTTTCACAAGTTAATATGATTCTTTAGGATCTTAATGGAAAGTTTGTAATATAGATCGCTTTACAATTTCTCAAATATAGTGTAAAAAAAGCTAATTTTACCCTGTCAAAAACAGCTCTTTGGACATCACTCTGTTCTGTGTACTTCCCTTTAAATTTTCTGACGCGCGCTCAGAGTATTTTCCTCACTCTTTTAGCCATGTTCATAGTGAAACTTGTTAATTAGCACATTATTATGATAATGCATTTGACAATGGCTTGATTTTAGAAGGGGCAACTTCTTCTTTTAATTTGATAAAAATACTTGTGGATCTTTATCATTGTAGAACGGTTGTGTACACACACTCCCAACACACATTCAAGTCCAAACAGCTTGAAAAAGTGCATGTACCACCGTATGACCCCTTTAAAACCATTCATCAAAGTCCTAAAACCAAAATGTGTTCTTGATTAAGGACGACCTTGATTCACTTTTTTGATAGACTTCAAGTGTTGATTACTATATTTAATTTATTTATTTAATTTAAGGACCAGGGTTATAAATAAAAGCTTAATAAAATAATGAATTCATGTAAATTAAATTATTATTATATTTTTCCTTTTTTTATAATGACTACACATTCATTGTGTGTAAAAAATGAATTAAATTAAATTGAAAATAATAATAATAAAAAAGGACTGCAGATTGACCTATCGTCACAAATATTGCAGGGTCTAAAGAAACATTGTGTCATTAAAGCTAAATGTGACTGCCCATTTATTTAATAAATCACAAACGATTGTAAATGTCATGTAAATGAAAAAGAGGCTACAAAGAGGGTAAGCCTTGAAGTACATTAAAAAGGCCTGGAACCATAACGTTAAAGCCAGGCTTTTGAATAAGGTAGAGAAGCACTGCTTTAAAACATCCTAGCATCTGCTACTGATTATTCAATGCGTATATCAGGATCAGCTGTTGTGCCTTGTGTGTTTGATTTTCCTGTTTGTGTAAGATGTGATTCCACCGCCCTTCCATCCATCACTGTGTTGTTGTGTAGGGCCTGATTGTGCCGCCCCTCCTCACTGTCCCCCAGTGTCTCCAGCTCTCCTCGTGCCTCATGGCTGCTGTGAGGGCCCTCAGCTCCTGGAGGATGCCATGAATGTGCCTCACCATCTGGGTATTGCACTCTGAACCTCCATCAGACCAAACTCATCTTGTGTACTTCACTCTTCCTCCATACGTCCAATGCAGTATACTTCCAGACCTTCACACAGGCAGCTTTCTTCTCGGTCAATGCCTTGGCCAAAATAAAACCTCTTGAATAACTCATTTGAAATGCTCTTCATGGATGTGAACTTGTCATTTTATTAATTACTGCTAAATCATCAGCTGATTATATATATATATATATATATATATATATATATATATATTTTTTTTTTTTTTTTTTTTTCTGTCTAATGTGTCAGAATTGGGACTTTTATTTTGACTGTGCCTAAAAACGCTGGTGCTCCCAATCTCCATCTTCATTAGCTAGCTGTCTCAGTTCTGTCTTTTTAATTATTAAACATAACTTTTAAATGAAGAAAGTAAACCATTTACGAAAATGTACTCTAGTGTTCCAACAAATTAGTTTTTATGTCTCATATAATATGATAGAATGAGAATGCTAAAAGCAGCTAAAAACACCTCAGTTTTATTCAGAGACACAAACTGAACAAACAGGTGACCCTGGTGCACAAAACTCGGTGGGGAATATTTGTAGCGATAGCCAAACATATAGTCAGTAAATATGGAAATAACCATAAGTACAGTATGGGTTAAAATTATCCATTTTTATTTTATACCCAAAATCACTAGGATATTAAGTAAATGATATTTGGTAAATGTCTAAAATGGTAAATATATTAAAACTTAATTTTTTATTAATAATATGCATTACTAAAAACTTAATTTGGGCATATTTAAAGGCAATTTTCTCAGTATTTTGATTTGCACCTTCAGATTCCAGATTTTCAAATACTTCTATCTCAACCAAATATTGTCCTATTCCAACAAGCTTATTAAAGTTTAGTTAGTTGCTCACTCTATGTCTGTTCTTCCTTACAGACAGCAGTGAGTTTCTGGCTGATGATATCAGCATCATCGCCGGTGGCAGTTTGACCGGCTGGCACGCCGACTCTGCCTTCGTCCTCTGGAGGAGGATCTTGGGGATTCTCGGTGACGTGAACAGCATCCGCTGTGCCCGCATCCACGCCAAGGTCTTCAGTTACCTCTATGAGCTCTGGCACAAGTTGGCCAAGGTAGGCTCCCTTCGTTCCCCACAAAGCCTTGTTTATAATTACCTCAGAAATTAAATGAGAAAGATCCTAAACTCCTGTTTCAGATCAGAGATAATCTTGGGATCAGAGTGGAGATGGACACAGCCGTGGCCAGACCCTTGTTCATTCCTCCTTTGCGCATGCTGGCCTCCTGGCTCTTCAAGGTAACACATAAACTATCCATCAGGAATGTTCTCTGCATTTAGACTATAAGAGTTTCACAGATGATCAGCCAAGATTATGTGATAAAGATTATAATGTGCAAGTGTAAATTTCCAGTAAGTGCTTGAACTTCATCAAAGAATCCACAAAAATGTGACAATGTTAACAGTTTTTACTTTGACAATAAGAAATGTTTTTGAGCAGTAAATCATCTTATTTGAATAATTAGAATAAAAGTTCAGCATTGAATCACAGAAATAAATTATATTTTAATATATATATATATTTAAATATAGAACAGTTATTTTCAATTGCAATAATATTGCACAATATTACTAGTTGCACAGTATTTTTGATCAAAAGAGACATAAGAAACATTACAAAACCTTACCAGTAAGAGAAAAAGCCTGCTTAAAACAAAGAAATTAAACAGTTTAATTTTGATGTTGTGATTAACAAATGTGATTTTTGTGAAATATTTGTATTAAATGTACTGTGACACTACAAAGGTCCGATCACACCAAGCACTGAAAGATAGCGATAAAGATATAGTTCTCAAAATTGTTTTCATTATAAATGAACAGTCCACACCATAACGATGAAGGCTCAGAGAAACAATATCGTCTAAATCATTTTCCGAATTTTTTTCTCCAGCTGATGAACGATAAAAACATTGACAGCCAATCAGAATCCATCCTGCTGTAACGAGCTTTAGTATCTTAAAGCGGCAGACGTGAACTTGACGATACCGTTCTCCGGTGTGGACGCTAAAGCGTTATCTTTATAGTTACCGTAATTCAAAATACCTTCATATTAACACACTGTACCTGTATCTTTACATGCGTTACGATCCCTTCCACCTTCCACCTTACATAACAAACTACTGTCAGATTCACAGTCTGTAATGTACGACTCCTCTGAGGCGTCTTGCGCATTCATTGAATATGCATAAATGCGTGCTTGTCAGAGGGGGAATGAAAGGAAAGATGAAATATTGTGTCTGTCGTTTTAGTTCTCTGACACCAAGAGTCCCTCCGCAGTGTGTGTGCTCTCCGTTTTACTGAGATAAGAGAGAATGAGAAACGACTCTCCGTTATACACACTCCTGTCCTGTATCACGCAGAGCAATCAGTGCCTTCACATCTGGATCAATGCTCTGTCTGTGCTCGTCAATGATAATCGCAAATAACAATGCAAGTCAATAGTAATTGATTATAAGGTTAATCAGCGACGGATGTGGTTATTGATCAGTTGTGTTCTTTAATGATTTAGTGATAAATAACACATTTAGCCAGATTTCTTTTTAAAGAATTTAATACTTTTGTTCAGCAAAGATGCACAAAATTAATCAAAAGTGGCAGTCAAGACATTTATATTGGTACAAAATAATTTCGGACGTCGTACGAATTAGCCACATTGTAAAATATGGACGAATTGCCATGAGGCCAGGTTGACCATACAGTTAAAATAAACAACATCAAAAAATATGTACCGAATCCATGCAAAATTCTTGTAAGGCTTCTGTTTGTTTTGTGTAGGTTTACATGCATGCAAGGTCCAAAAACTCAAAATATGCTTTTAATATCGCCATGTTTTCTAGCGATTCTCAAATGATTCGTTCGAACCACTTCTAAAATTCAGACTCTCTACACCCCTTCCTTTCATGAGCCTACTCTGCCCCCGATTGGTCAGACGGCACAGTCTGTTGTGATTGGTCCACCACGTACAGCACTTCGGAAACTATATGCCTATTGCCATAATTCTGTCTTTCGAAAGCTTGATGGAAATACAAGCATCTATTATTTATCTTACAGACAGAGATTCAGTGGAGCCGCTGCTCCAAATCATCTTTCAAGAGCAAGGGTTTTGTGAATCCCGTGTAAAACTGCCTGAGATTAGAGAAGCAATCGTCAGTAAAATTGCGTGTTTGTGGGCGCTGGCGACGTAGAATATAGGTGAGAATTATGCAAATGTGTTAGGCCATGATGTGTAGCCATTTGAATTACTAAGGATTTGTTTAAGATTTACAAAGTTGATTCTTTTTGTTTGGGAGACAGTAGTTTTGTGCACTTTTGAATTTAAAATTTTAACATTCACATACAACAATATTCAGAACCGGCCTGCTCTTAATAAACCGATTACTATTGCATATCAGTGCGTGTGTATCAGAAAAGGGGTTTGATTTATTTTATGATTTCACAGGAGTGAAGAACACAATGGAGTGAGAATCTGAGGGAAAAACAACAAACAAAAACGACACAGCAGGTTAAATCAGATAAGCAAATAGCTTTTTTTCTTCTTCTTTTCGAATCAAATCGTTATGGATCATTGAGATCCATTTTAACCCCTGACGGGACACTTATATCACAGTGCCGTCTGGGAGAATTGGATGTGAAATGAGAATCAGTGTGCTGAAGTCTGCATTGTGACACTGAATATCATCGCTCAGTGCGTCTACCTGTGCTCCTGACAGCGTGATGCAGTTGCTATGTATGGTTTCCATGCAACAAGCTGTTGGTAACAGTACCTTTTAGACTATAATCGTGCGAGATATGGCTCTCTTTAGTATCTGTCTCATTCAGAGTACGTTCTATAGTAGTATTTTCTGACATCCCCCGTGCTGATAAGACCAGCATAGCTGCTTGAGATGCTGGTGTGCTGGCTTCTTTATTGGCATGAAAGGTTAGATCAACCAACAATGAAAATGATGTAATTTACTGACCCTCATGCTGTTCCAAACCCACATGTGGAACATAAAAGCAAATGGTGAATAAAATGTTCAAAGTAACTTAAAAATGGATTAAAGGAACATATGACAAAGCCACGGGCAGGGTCTTCTATATTTTTTATTTATGGAAATCACACACTCTCTCTCTCTCTCTCTCTCTCTCACAGTCACACAGTACAAACACGCACTTGCGTGCACACAGAGGCACGGACAGAAATGTATTGTCAGTGCTGCACTGCTCGCAAATTTATTAATAAAATTGTTACATGACATTTCTCAGTAGCGAGGTTCTTGAAGCAGTTAAACTTACTGCTGAATTCTACTGAGTAGTGTTTAGACACACCATCTCTCCCTCACTCTCTTTCGCTCGCTCTCTCTAATAACTGCGCTAGCCTGCAGATCAATGGCTAAAACCTCTTTCAGTAGCTCTAAAAGAATGTTTCCAATAAAATGTTCCTAGTTCAACACAGGACAGAAACGTGTCAAATGTCTTAAAATAAATCATCTGATTTTTATTGATTGAATGCAAGTGCTTAATAAAATATTAATATAAAAATATAATATATAAATATAAAAAAAAAAAAACACTGTAATGGTTTCCACTTAATATTTGTTTGCTTGGACCGAAAGTCTGTTATATTAATACAGAAGGGGGGCCCAAAAATATGTTTTAGCACAGGACATGCTGTAATGTATGCAGAAGCTATTCCGTGACTGCTGAAAACGTAGCATATATTTTCGGTCCATTTTTGGCTCCACAGCGTCCATCACCATTCACTTCCAATAAATGGAAAACAGCTGGTAAGCTTCTCCTTTTGTTTTCTACAGAAGAATGAAAGTCATATTTGGACGCGTTTATCGGTCACTGCTTGCCAGTATGGACAGGTTTTATGTCCTCATCCTTGAACAATGAAGATAAATTGGGCATTAAACTGTTATATTCCATATATTCCATCCAAATAAATGTTTTGTTTACATAATATATGTGTGTGTACTGTGTATATTTATTCTGTATACGTAATGACACATGTACAGCATAAACTGATCAAATTGATGTATTTGCTTGTATACATTTATATTCATATAAATTGTATCATATATGAACTGGGTTGGGAGGGTTAGTTTTAAAATGTATTCCATTGCAGTTACAAATTACTTCAATAAAAAAGTATTCAGTTGCGTAATCCACTGGTACCACTATATAAAAGTAACTGATTACTTGTGGGTTACTTTAAGTTGCATATGTAAATAAAGTAAAAAAGCATTATCTAAGTAGCTATTTGAAATTAACTGCCTTTAAAATGTTAAATAATAAAAACTATGCTACAAATTATTGAAACTACTAAAAATTGTGTCTTGTTTACCATGTAGAATACATATTAAAGCCGTTATGTATACAATACATGGAACCATGGAATTTTAACTCCCTAACAAATTCTACATTTTAGCTAACAATGATGATTTCCATAGTCGTACCTGCAGATGTTCAAGTTGCTTACTTAAGCATAGCTATTATCATTTTAATAGACAAAATTTACATTTTCATTTTAATTTGACAAAATAACTAAGATTTCAGGACACGAGAACACTTTTCCCAGCAGAAAGCATCGTAATTAACTGTAGCAGGCAGCGTTTGCGCTGTGCGACAACATGTGTGAACAGAACTCGGAACTACTGTATGATGGAGAAGCGCCAAATACTGCGTTATTATATCAAAAACTCATCTCTTTCATTTTAAATGAAACAAATGTAATATTGTCAGTATTCCCACTTTTTTCCAAATGTAACTGTAACCTGAATACTTTGTTTTTGATGTAGCTATAACGGATTAGTTACTTGATTTTTGTATCCTGAATACATGTAATCCGTTACTCCCTAACCCTGTATGTAAATGTATTTAAAACATAAACTTAACATATTTTTCTGAAATATATACATGCATGTGTTTGCATTTATTATATACATAAGAAATACACACACACATATATTATGTATAATATATTTAAAGCAAAACCAGTTGAGAACCACTTTAACAAATGATATGTTTTCTTCTAAGAACACACTATGAGGATGAAAGCGCGTATATATGTGAGAAGCGAACATGCTGTTACTTGTGTAATTGCGTTCCTTCCATAAAGCCTCTCTCTTTCTCTCAGCACTCACTCTTTCATTAACACTTTTGCTTGCGTCACATTCATGTGCGAACACTTTAATATGTCTCATGTGTCATTCACACCTCCACCCTTCCAAACACATAAGGGTGCCACTTCAGCAGCAGGCACTCTTATGAAACAGATTTACTACTCTTATGTTATGTGACAGTTACACTTAAGTCTTAGAATCTTTCCTCATGTCTTTGTGATTTATTTATTTAACATTTTTTTTAAGTCTCTTTTATTTATAGGTATTATTTTTTTTTCCAAGACGTGCATTCTTAAAAGTAGGAATAGGTGACAAAATGTAATGATAATTATTGCGATCTTTTTTCCTTTAAGTTTGATAAATGTTCAGATGAAACAGCGATGAGAAACAGAAGAAAATGTGCACAGTGATACAGTCGGAAGGCTTTTTAAATTTACGAATCGCCATAATTTACAATGGATTTTCTGCATTATTACTGACTGCACCTAAAATACTAATAAATATTGTGTGAAATTATTAATGTAAAGGTGCATTAAATGTATTAATGGAATACAACTGTAGTATTATTTTTGATTTAAGGTATAGCATTTGTGTATGTGTGGTGTTCATTGTGGTTATAATATAAATGTATGCTACTACGGATGACCAATGATTAATTTGAATAAAACTCAAACAATAATGCCATAAAAGTATGATATAAAATGATATAAAAGTAAGTTAATAAATATTTTCAATTTATTGTGATGATTCTATATATCGACTGGTATGAAAAATTTTATCATGAAGATTTTTTGGGCCATATTGCACATAATGCCCCACTTAAAATATGAAAACGTACATAGAAAATATGAATTATCACTTATTTTAAACTATAATTTAAATAAAGGGTAAATAAAGAATGAATAATCAAAAGGAAACTAGGTAATGTATAGAGCATGCTGTTATACAGTATGAAGTATGATTATGACTGACACTTGTTAGTGATTTAAGATAAAACATCAAATGTGATACGTAAAGTAATTCAAAGGTAAATATCACTCAGGGGACAGAATATGTGTATGCGTCATTTCTAATCAAGCAAAAAGTGTAAAAACTTTTTTTAACTGTGCGTGTTTATGCACAATTTTAACATGCATGTATGTCTAGCTTGCATAAAAGCTCAGTGAGGGTGCTCTACCACAAAAAAAGAAATAAAACGCTCCAAAGTGGAAAAGTCTACATCAGACAATGTGCTTATTTATGACAAAATGTTAGCCATGAAATTTGCCCTAGCAAGCATGAGCCACTTTATTATAAAAACATTCCTATCATCGTTATTTCCATTACACAACGCTGTTAAACACAATACATCATTTGAAATGCGGCGTGAACTACATTTTAGCAGTCTGTGGATGAATTGTTACCAGGTCACAAGAACATTCTGGGGAAAAATGTTTATAAAAATAACACTATATTATTGAATTAGTCTGTGTTTTCATTGCATGCGATTGATACAGAGTAGACATTTGAAGATTTCATGTTAAATTAGTAAATGAAAGATTGCTGTGATTTGCGATTCCGTTCGGCACGCATCCGATTTGCAGATTAATTTGCCTGATTACACGAAGAAAGGAAATGAGTTGATTTGTTAGTGCGTGAATGATTCCTCCTCCAAGTCATATCAAAAAAACCGTCACGGCATTGTCATGCCCCCCATGTCTCCCCAAACCGGTCCAAAAAAAGTTTGGAGATCCTTGCACTCGAGGACGAATGAAATAAACTAGTGAAAGTTAAAAGTATGTTTTAAACGAGTTCCTAAAGTTCTCATTTCTAAAAGGCTACAGGGACAAAAGTGCCCGTAGCCCAAGAAACACCCATAAACACACACTCTCGTCCTCCCATATATTTCCCTGACACTCCATTGACCCGTGTTATACGCTGCGTTAGCGCTGAGCCTGCACTCTCTCCAGCAGTGATGGATGAGGTGGAGATAACAGCGCGAACCCTCCAATCATTTACCTGACAGTCACTCCACTCGCCCTGGGAAAAGGGCACCTTGCCAGGATCTCCTCTCTCTCAGCTCCTCCCTTGCTTTCCTGTAACATCCCGCGACGGTCTCTTTCACCCCGCCATCACCACGGGCGCTAATGCTGAATCGCGTGAACAACACATTGCTCACCCCAGGCTCACGGCAACACTATCAATCACACACACGCGCACAGGATGTTGTCTCATAAATACAGCCCCCAATACTTCCTCTGTCAAACTCTGCCGGTGGGCTTGAATTTGATGTAATCAACACTCAGGTGGCTAAATAATGGCTGCTGTCGAATTCATTTTTTTTAACCAGAATGCTTTGGGTGAACAACACCATTTAAAGTGGTTGTCAGCCTTTGAAACCATATAAAGTAGAGAAGATGATTTCTGAGATTAAAGCTTCTTTCGGGTACAAAAAACCATGAAAAATCTAAATGGACCGTATTTACTTTCTTTTTACATATTTGGGAGTGAACAGTGATTGTTTACACAAAAATAAAATATCTTTTATCACTTACTCACCCTCGTGATTTTTTTTTTCAAGCATTTATTATGACTTTTTGTTCTATGAGAGAAAAGGAGATATTTTGAAGAAGGTGTCAGGTCCAAACAATTCAAAATATCAGATTTTATGTTCCACAGATAAGAGTTTCCAACATTCAAGAAAAGGATAGTAATAAATCTCAATCGTATACTTTCAGATGGAGCAGCGTGTAATACACAGAGCCGTAGTTCACTGACAAGCTACGCAAAACCGATATTGAATGCAATATTGCATAGTTTGTCAGTGTACTCCAGCCCTGTGTATTAAATGCTGCTCCATCTGAAAGCATGAGATGGAGATTTACTACTAAACACAAGGCCGGCTTTACTGACGAGATGTACATGATTACCATCTTCAGTTAGTCGCACAAGCCTAGTTATTAGGTCCATCACTAAACCTAAGCTTCAATGAGTGCAGTATATGACCAGAACGTTGAAATGCTATTATTTATGATTTGGCAATTTTTTTTTTTCTTTATTTTTTATTTTTTCTTTATATGTCGAAAAATATATGAATGAGATACATTTGTGACCTAGAAATAATTATTAGCTAACATGACAGTGTAACATTTCATCTGTTTAATAAATTGCTAAATGTTTTTGGGTTTTTTTGCATAGTATTGCATAGTACCATACTATTGCAATTTTTTACAACATGGCACAATGGCAGTAATGTTTCTGATATGGTAAGTCCATGGTGTTCTTAATGTTATTTCATGGCTAATCCATACATATTTAATCAGATGTCTAATTCATACGACCTCAGTTTGAACGTTTTCTGTGATGCATAAGTTTGGGGGTTAGGGTCCTTCATACGAATTCCCACAAATTTGCCACCTCGTAAACTACGTGAGATTTTTCATAAATCACATGATTTAAAACGAATGCTGTGTTCTGAATCTGTATGAAGTAGCTGTATTGCCATAAATCTCCAAATTGTAAGAACGGGTTGGTATTCGATGTAACTTTGGAAGTAGCATAGCGATCTGAATTTTCAGGCAATGGGCCGGTAAAACTGCACTTGATTTACATGGGTTGCCTGACCCTGGAAAGCAATAGAGAAGCGAGTTCCCCCTGGGGAATGCGTTTGTGTGACAGGCTGTGATGAACATTTTGTACCGTGTCCAGCAAGTGCTTACTGTGGCCTTGATCATGGAACATTAATATGCTATTCATTCTGTACTGTGCTATGTATATTTAATATCATGGCACATCTGCAGCATAAAATAGAGCTCGTTTTGGCTCATGTACAGCGTGTACCTTGCGTGGGTTGTTAAGAAACTGTTTTGCTCTGTGTTCTGATTGAGCTTTCTAGAAGAACAGTCGCTGTTTGATTAGCCCCCCTTCATCTGATGCAGACTGCTTAACACTGTTAAATCAACGGTTCACATCTCTCTGGGTAGTTAAATGTGAGGTATTGGTTTAAAAAGTGTTCTTTCTCCACTGAAAGGAGAGCACAATTATCACCCAGCAATGGCTCCGGTAAACAGTGTTTGTTCTGTTTGCTCTAATAACAGAGCCTGAGGTTTTTTTGGGTAAAGTTTCTCAATGTCAACTGAATTCATCAGTCATGTGCATTTTTAAAGGCACATTCCTCGCAGTTTAGCCCCAACCAGCTCTAACACTCTTGCTTGGAAGGTTCTAGTAATCCTGAAGACCTTGATTAGCTGATTCATGTTGGTTTAATTAGAGTTAGAGCTAAGCTTTACTGGACAGTGTCCCTCCAGGAGTGGGATTCGACACCCCAGCCCTAAGCACCATTTTGGTAGTACTTGGGGCTGATTGGAATTAAATGCAAGTTATTATTCAGCAAAAATATTGCCTTCTGCCATAGCATTGAAATTGTACATTCAGTATATATATATATATATATATATATATATATATATATTAAGCTTGTAGTCTTCAATTGTCAATTGCTTATTATAATTTGGCAACCCAAAGGGTCATCAAGTCTGAGGAGGAAGGGCTGGGCAATTTATTGCATGATATAATTATGCGCATCTCATCAGTAAAGCCAGTTCTTTGATTAGCGGTAAATCTCCATCAGCTGTTTTCAAATGGTGCGGTAGTTAATACAAAGAGCCGTAAATCACTGACAAGCTACACAATTTCTTGTTAAGTTTTAAGGCTGCGCAACATAAATATATAAATAAATATATTTGCGCATCTCCTTAGTAAAGGCAGGTCTTTGATTAGCTGTAAATTAAAAATAGATAGGAATTTGGGGTTTTCATGAGCTGTATGCCAAAATCATCAATATTAAAACAATAAAAGGCTTGAAACTACT
>JAUYWG010000033.1:19021663-19059131 GCA_034779775.1 Enteromius afrohamiltoni
AAAATATATGAAAGTCTAATGTTTATCAGTACATTACAGAAAATAATGAACTTTATCACAATATGCTAATGTTTTGAGAAAGACCTGTATATATATGGAGTCAATATATATATATATATTACACATATCAGCTTTAAAGTGGAATTCACTGCCAGTTATTCATCTTCAGTTGTTTTTATCTATCTAATCTATAGATTTTCCTCTTCTGTTCAGTCTGAAAGAGATTTTCAATCATTCTTTTTGAGAGGTCAAAAAGAAAAATCTGTTGTGGACAAGCCAGCTACCAGTTTGTTATACAGACAGCTGAAGCACTTGAAGTTGTTCTTGTCAAGAAGATCACAGTTAATTTCCTTTTCTCCATGGGCACAAAATCCCTTAAGCTTTCTAATTAGTAGAGAATGGGCGGAATGTAAATGTGCCACTGCTGCTCGTGGTTTAATGATATAGTGGAGTCTAAGGAGTATTGTGTAGATAATGGCTCTACAGTCATCTGTTACCATTGCTCGCCTACTCTCCACAGCCTGTTGCCCGAGATACAGTCTTTCACTTTGTCTTCTCAATAGCGTTTTTCTTGACAATACATCATCTGGGAGGGTTTTAAAGCAATTCTAAAGTGTTTGTATTCAAGTGGCTCTGCTTTGTGTGTATGTGCTGGCACTTTGATGAAACTATCAGAAAGTCAACTTAGGGAAAGTTCTTGTCATAAAAGTTACTTTATGTCATTTAGTTGAAAATGTAAAACTTATCCACTTATCTATTAGATCCTGTTGTTATTTGTCAACTGTAGTCTTCTTTTCTTTCTTTCTTTTAAATGTACACTCATGTAGCTTTATTCTACCCTCACAGTTATTCAAGATTTAAACATTTGAAAAATACCATGAGGATAAAACATTTGCTGATGTCATTATTACAATGCTGAGAATGCAATATTCACTTGCACTGTATTATAAATTGCACATTTGGATCGAAACAATCAGAGCTTTTTTGGGCAGTGCTGTCAGGCCTGCAGTTTTACTGAGGAAAAACTAATGATTTTTGAGGAAGGGGACCGTAGGAAAAAACTAGTTTTAGGATGGTTTTGTTTCGCAGACCTGACTGTCATGTTTCTAGTCAATAAATCTGTCTTGGGTTTTTTTCTCCAAGTATATAGTGTTAATCCAAAGATCTGTTATGAAACTCTAGATGATGCATGCCTACAGGTTCTAACTCTCCCCAGGAAAGTCTTTTTTTTTGTGTGGTTCGCTTTCACACTGCCTTTTTTGAAAGTGAACCAAAAACTGTAAACAAAACATGCATAGTATTTACTTATCAGTTGCAGCATGCTTCAAAAACCCTCCACTTTCCCCAGCACTACATTCATTTTCTATAGGGTAATTTTATATGTGTTAAAGATGGGGGTTAGTTCATATACACTATATTGCCAAAAGTATTCATCCAAATAATCGGAATCAGGTGTTCCAATCACTTCCATGGCCACAGGTGTATAAAATCAAGCACCTAGGCATGCAGACTGTTTTTACAAACATTTGTGAAAGAATGGGTCGCTCTCAGGAGTGTGAAACTGTAATTGGATGCCACCTGTGCAACAAAATTCCCATAAACACACTCCTAAACCTTGTGGACATCCTTCCCCAGAAGAGTTGAAGATGTTGAAGCTGCAAAGGGTGGACCGACGTCATATATAACCCTATGGATTAGGAATGGGATGTCACTTTAGTTCATATGCGAGTCAAGTCAGGTGAGCGAATACTTTTGGCAATATAGTTTCTGTTAAATGTGCAGCAGCAGTATTTCCTACATGCTCACAACTTTGCATGGTTGTGGATGTATTGGCAGTAGCAAGTCTTGATAGGTTTTCTGCTGCAGCAGTGTATCAGATCTTTTCTGCCAAGAACAAACATGTAGTATATTACAATGCTAAGCTCTCCGAGAGTTATCGTGACAGAAATACAGAAAATGAAATGAAATGGCAGAAAATTGGGCATCACATTCATGGGGGTTAGAAGAAATCTCTAGCGTTAATTTTGATCATTGAAGAACACAGACAGTTTAACGTTTGCCTCAGGAGACGTCACACTGCAAAATACTGGCAAAATTTCGTTGGAGGTAACATTTAATCATAACAGCCATTAATTGGCTGTCTGTGAACGTGTCAAACCAACAAAGACTACAGAGCATGAGCATGTCTTCCAAAAAAAACCAACCCTATAGGTTGTTTGTTATTTATGTCTATATTTATGTTTTAAAGGGAAAAATAATGACAGTGACATATTCCTTCTGTCGTCATAAAATGACGTATAACTGTCATTACCAATCAAAATGCATGTTTTGTGCGGTGTGTGGATTTTTTTACAATGATCTTATGGTGATTAAAACATATTTTACGAGGTGTAATTTGTACAAATTGCCACACCTAACCCCACCTCTGAACCTAGCCATTGCAAAAATCTTGCAAAATCATGATTTGAGCATGTGAATTTTTTGGGTCCCATGATTACATGATCACGTCTTGTCTTATAACACGTCGCTCTACAAACCCTGAATGGTGAGGCAGACAAAATAGTAAAAAACATTAATATGCAAATGTCCTGTTGCCAATAGGGAGGAAATTATAGGACTGGTTGAGATTTTAGAATTGTATTGTAGGAATCTTTTAGGTTTTTCAAAATTTGTCTCGGACAACCAAATCATGGCCAAAATCGCACAGTGTGTGCTGGGCTTAAGCGCTCGATGAAGTGCGTGATGCAATAATCATTGTAGCCAATTACAGAATTACATGGAATTGGGAATTGTAATTACAATTACATGGTCTTGGGAAATGCTGGTGGCGTCACACACACAAGTTGGTAGTTTTGACAACGCTCTGCCCTAGCAACAACTCTGAACCAGATCCTAATCAAGTTACTAAGGCGACAACCCTGGTGGCAAGTTTTGCATGATGACGCAACACTCACATTCCTTCCAAACCTGCTGTTGACATACTGGAGTCAGTTGACTACAGTGCATGAACCTCTCTGTGCTCATGATTGAAGTCTGTCTTCAGTGCGCCCGAGAGAGATTTTTCAGTATCAACAAAACCACAGTTTTCTCTCCCCAACACAATCAGGGCAGCCCTCAAGAGCTCTCAAAGAGCAGCCTGACAGCACAATCTAATGACTCGCCATTAACTAACTCTATTCCCAAGAAACACAGGCACTCTCCAGGTAACAGTGCTGCTGTGGGTGAAACTAGAGTCACGCTTAAAAGAACAAAAAAAGACGCAGGTTTGCTATCACAGAAGAGCAAGCAGTTGCCTGGGGGATGCGCTTCTCCATCCCTGCCTCATTTATTTATTTTTAAAATGGCATTTCACTCCCAACTCTTAATGCGCTCTCTTGCAGTCTGTCCGTCCTCTCATCTCTCCTCACGCCTGTCCGTCACACACAAAGTGAAAGTGGTAGCGATGAATTATTCACAACCACTTGAACCCCACAGCCGCTCTCGTTCTCGCTTTTTCTGCAGCTTTAATTGGGTTTCAGAGGATAACAATGAGGACAATATCTCATTAATCAAACAAAGAGTCATGGTTTTTAAAACGTTCAGATGAGTGAAGGACATGGAGGTGAGCATGGTATGCTTCAGGGGAGAGAGGAGGTTAAACATTATGATAGTTGTGTCTGGCATTGAAATTGAACGTTTGAAATATTGTTTCTTCTAAAAAAAGGAATTACAGCTAGTGAAATGCTGGATATCTACTGGGTTAAAAGCAACTTAAAGGATTAGTTCACTTCAAGAATTAAAATTTCCTGATAATTTGTGTCGTCCAAGATGTTCATGTCTTTCTTTAATCGAAATGAAGTTGAGGTTTTTGAGGAAAACATTCCAGGATTTATCTCCAAATAATGGACTTCAGTGGTGGTCAACAAGTTGAAGATCCAAATTGCAGCTTCAAAAGGCTCTACATAATTCCAGCCAAGGTTTAAAGGTCTTATCTAGTTAATCAATCAGTCATTTTCTAGAAAAATATACTTTTTAACCAAAATGCTTGTCAATATTCATGCATTGCGTAATCAACTTGGAAAAGTCAAGTGTGGTTAATTCTTCATAGGTAGAGTAGGGAGAAAAACTCCATCCCCCTTTTAAACTTCGAGCAAAATCATTGTTTTACCTGTCTTTGCTCATCACATTTTGCTCAATTTTGTAAATATTGGGTCATTTCTTTTGCATGTGTCACACCTATGTAATGCGTGAGGTCAAGATAGAGCAAGACCAGCATTTGTGATATAAAAAGTATATATATTTTAGTTTTTTTTTTAGAAAATGACCAATCGTTACACTAGACAAGACCCTTATTCCTTGGCTTTGATCGTGTAGAGTCTATTGAAGTTGTTTTGAAACTGCAATTGGAGTGTTCAAGCTGTTGATCCCATTGAAGTCCACTATACAGGGAAAAATCCTGGAATGCCACTAACTTAGCTACACTTGATCAACCAGTGGGAGTCAGTATTTTCGGTTCAGTTTGATCCTGCTGAATTTACGCACACTTTTGTGTCTCTCTCTACGGTCACTATAGGGAAGTTTACAGTATTTGGTATTACATGACTCATTCTGGTTGGAATTTGCAAGGTTGGGAATTTTCATATGATGGTGAAAAAGTTACCCAAGCAGTTTTTGCCAATAAAAAGCTGCTTGGTTTGTAAATGACTTAAAATGATTGACAAGACATTTTTGGAAACGTTGTGTATGTGACTGTGCCATAATGTGTTGGCTTCTGCTCTAGCACTTTTGGTTTGAGTTTTGATGTCAGAGTTTGGATAATACGAATGCTGTTTTCGTAAAAAAAACACAAACTGTGTTTTTTATGTTTTATGTGTTTTCTCACTCAGTTTCTTCAAAGGTGTTACTGAAGCGATGATAGCAGTGAGAACTTCGCCGTCAGCAGAAATTGGCTCCCGCTTGTATATTTAATTCGTGACTCACTGTACTGTTATGTTTCTTAGTTTTGCCACAAGGGGTGCTCACATGGACACTTGTTAAACTATTAGCCAACAGCAATACTGCAGTAGCTAGTTAGCGTTGCCATGAAATTAGGCTAATAACATTACTTGCTATACGTCATATACGTATACGTCATACGAATATTTTGTATGGCATGACCATTTAAACTTAAACTTTAGTGCAATAGTATAAATGTGTTTTCTGATTTATATTGAGGTGACCTGAAGTAGAAGTATAAGATGTAACTTTACAATTCATCTTGAATCAGAGATATTTATAGCTACTTTTTTTTTTTTTTTTTTAGATATTATGTAGTGTTAAAGGAAAATAAGAAACATTGTGTAGCTAGTAAGAGATATTCTTTTACTGGAACACTTCGACCACTAAGATATTCATCTCGACTGTATTTGCAGTGATGTTCATCTTGGTCACACGAAAGTACGTCATATCTTATCACTAACATATAAATATAACCGCATGAGCTGCAGGGCTGTGGTCATACTCCGCATGTATGACTGACTTGATAAGGATCTTTGCGTGTCTCCAGCGAGGCAGTCACTGGGCTGGAGATGCAGGGAGCTGAACAGATGCCCGGGGCCTGTTCTGTTCACACAGATAAGCAGCTGTCACAGCTGTCATACACTCCAAAACTTATGATACTGCTGCCTGTATCAGGGAGAGCATGACCCCGCTCATGAGGCTGTGCTGTGTTTCTGCTGACATCTGCTAGGTACTCATTCCTGTGGACGACCATGGTCTCTTTAATCTCGCTCTGCTTTGATCTGTTTAATTTTGCTTGATATTTTGGATGTTAACTGTAGGAGATAGTTGGGCATGTAGATGGTGGCTATACAGTGTATAAATCTGAAATCAGATGTAATTTAATGTGATGTTAGAAGTGTGCATAAAGTACTGTTGTGATATATATATGTCCAAGTGAAACCGGGTGGGTGACTTTGTTCATCTTGAATTCACTGGATCAAGTGTTGCAAATATAATTTTGTTTAGGTATGTTTTGTTTTTCTGCAGTTAAATTGTTTCATATTAAACTTCGAATGTGTTTCAAAGATAGAGTAACTAATGAGGCACCAAAATCTTTTTATTTATTTATTTTTTTTTACTAAAACACTGAAAACCAAAATCAGTGTTTTTATTTAGTCGAAAATTTACATTTGTTTAAAATCACGATTTCTTCTTGTCCGCATTAGCTAATTCTGAGAGATAATTATCTGAATTGTCTCTCAGAATTGTGGAAGTTACAGAAAATGATGTGGCATTCACTCACTGATGAGAACTGAAGCGCTGAAAAGTATCTGTGCTCTCTCTGAGAAAATATTTGATTCTAAAAAAATTCTTACTCCAAGAGTTATTTTTAAAACGACAACTCATTTACTCCAGCAAGAGGAGTTTTTGGAAAAAATGTACATTAAAAATGTCAATTCTGTTACACTATTTTCTCCATTGTAAATCTAGCTAAATAACAGAGTTGATGGTGACAGACGCCAAATGTACCAGCAATTATAGAATAAGTGAATATATACTGCATATGTTTAGGAAAATGTTTTTTTTCCCCTCCTGACAAATTATTTTCTGGACATTACTCTTAGTAAAACATTGTCTTTCTGGAGTTAAAGCACTGATACTTCATGTAAAAAAGCAACAAAGCACAAGGCCTGTTGTGATTATTGGATGGTGTATTTATAATATTTAGTGAGGTTTTCTTGGCACATCTGCTGAAAACAGAACAGACTAAAATATCTTGGTTGATCAGAATGAGCAAAAAGTGATATGCCATGTTTATGATAGTTATTTTATCCATGTTGTGTGCACAAAATAGACACTGACACAAAACGCACCATTACAGAAACATCAGAAGTAAACATATTAAAATTGTACTATTAAACATCACCATTTCGGTCAATGATTTCTGCCCTCCAAAACAATTTGGATATTTGTTTGCACTGTATATTTATCTATTTGCAGAAATGTTGCTGCATCACTAGAACCCCAGCGATCAATCAACAGCTGATGCCATTTCTATGCATCTGATGACCTGCGTGATTTCCAGCGTGACTTATCTTTCGTGCGAGTTGAATATGACTGTTTTGTGTCTGTGTCTCTAGTACAGGATTGGTCAGCTGTACATGATCAGCAAGCACAGCCATGAGCAGAGCGAGAGAGGAGAGGGCGTGGAGGTGGTGCAGAACGAGCCCTATGAGGACCCCAACTACGGCTCGGGACAGTTCACTGAGAAACGCATTTATCTCAACAAGTGAGTAGCAGCTGTTGAGAGTCTCTAGGTGTGTCAGGTTGATGCACTATACACAATATGGTCAGTTTTTATTGGTGCTCAATTACTAATAACAACTTTTATTAATGGTGTTAAAAATGTTTTTGTCGAAGAGGCAACTTTATTAGGATTTTGTAATCAACAGACAGTTCAAAAGAACAGCATTTACATTTACGTTTTTTTTTTTTATTGTAAAAATATGTTTACTGTATTTGTTTTTTCTATGAATAAATGCAGCCTTGGTGAGCAGCAGAGACTTCTTTTAAAAGCATGAAAAAAAATTTAACCAGCAGTGTGTTATACATTTAAGGATAGTTCACTCAAAAATGATAATTGTGTCATTATTTACTCACTCACTTGTTGTCCCAAACCTCTATTCTTTCTTGTGCTAACCACAAAATAAGATATTTTGAGTAACCAAACAGTAGCTGGTCCTCATTAAATTTAATACAGTGTTCAACAGAAAAAAGAAACTCATTCAGATAAAAACGAGCTGAGAGAGAGAGTAAATGATGGATGCAGTGTAGAAAAATAAAAGCACTGTCTTATTCATATTATGTTTATTTCTGTGTATCTGTATGTGTATCTATTCGAATAATATATGTCAATATAAAATGACAAAGATTTGTATCTTTGCTCATTTTGGCCTAGATATCTTCCCTTTCTTTATTTTATACTTTGTTACCTTGAAAGGCTTTGTTTTTATAAAAAAGACAAATTAGTTTGTCTGTACCGCTCAGACAACTTGCAAAATAGTAAAATCAATGACAAAGAATCATGACAAAATCATGATATTTTATTAAAAAATCGTAATGATGTTTTGCCATATCTCTGTCATTTGCAAAATAGTCTTAAAAACCAACTTGAAAAAGAATCAGGATAAAAATCGTAAATCATGATTTCCCCAGAAAAAATCGTGCTATATTTCTTTTCCATAACGCCCACCCAGAGAATTCTTTTTAAAAGCATGAAAAAAACGTATTCATTCCAAACTTTTAACCAGCAGTGTATGTTATACATTTAAACCAAACCATAATAAAAATATCCACTTTGCAGAATATTACATGCAACAAACATAACAACAAACTGTCTTTTCCTTTACATGACATTTTATATGACATTTAGAGGTTTAGATAAACTGATAGACTGGCAGCTCATTCAAAAAGCAGCCTCCTTGAAAGGACCAAAATACGAGAAACTCTCCTTGACTTTATAACATTTCTTCTTTTACTGCATCAACTCGGCACTTACTCAAGGCTTCTACAGCAAGAATGAGTTCTCTGTTAACATTTCTGAACAGGATTGTACAGGATGAAATTTTATATACTGGTTAAAGTGAGCATAAAATCAAAGGTGAGCTTCTTTACACTGTATGAAAAAACAGTTTGGGATTTGCTCGTTTTTATGTTTTTGCTTTGTTTCACCTTTAGCCAAATGGATAAAAATCTCTTTCTTTCATTTTCTATTTCTGTGTACTATATCTGCAAATCTTCCTTCTTCACTGGTCTTTGTAGTCTCTTTTCTAAATGTTTTATAGTACACTGACATTGAGCCTCAGTGGGGGTCAGTGCAGTCCACCGGAGATCTTCAATTCATTCTCACTAAGAGAGCAGTCTCCAAGCGGCTGCTAGTTTAACAAGAATAAGCAAGGGCATGACTAGAGACCCAAACACTTTCCCAAAAATAGCCAGTAAATGGGTTCAGGACACCGTCCCCCAAGACACTGCCCATTCTGGCCACTGATAAATCAATCGCTCATGCAGATGTGTTTTTGGAGAGAGACTTTATTGAACCGAGACATCAGTCCCCCAGGACCAGACTGATTAGACTGTTCCTCCGTGAGTCATGATTGGCTGAGAGGTGGTCATGACGTCACCGACAACCAGTTTAGACCACAGCTTTTGGCCATCTGTGAACGTGTTTAGTGAAGCTATAAATGATTTTAACATATTGTCTTCTGATTCTTTGAGGCTTGGTCATTTTCACTAATAATCAGTGCATTCGGAGCAGTAGTCCTGCTCTGGGACTCAAAAAGTATTTTCACCTAAATATAATTTCACAGAAGATTGTGACCAGTGTTGCTATTCTTGTACAAAAACTTTATTAAACTGGATTAAAGTATGGATGTTGCTTGGCAACTAACTGACATAAGTGTAAAATAAGGTTCTGATATCACTAAAACTGTAAGAACAACTGCATATATGTATGTGTATGTGAAGAGTTAATCATGCTTTTTCATTGTGCATATTTTAATGTAGAAAGCATGTAGCAAATTATAACCTGCTGTAAAGAAAATTAAAGTGAAAAGAGAAAAAATGAATGCTTACTCAAAATATTCATATATACAATGATAGTATGTTAATAATACTAAAATTGCAACAGCTTTTTTTTACTGTTCTACTTTTTGTACTAGTTCCTGCATTTAAAGAGAAAGCCACTTCTGTTCTTAGTATAGATATTTTTGAATATTTTCTAAATAGTCTAAAGTTTTTATTTAGTCTAACAATTCTCTGCTTCATTCTCTTGTTTCTAATTCTTCTAAAGTTCTCTAAACTTGACTCTCTACTGGAATTCCAATGTGTGTGGACTGTCGGTTTTATGCACAAATGGTAGATAAAGATATTAACCAGCTGACTACTTTTTTAAAAATAGATTTTGTATACAGACTGTTTTAAATGCAGGTCGTATGTAAACAGATGTTGTTGTTTTTTTTATTCAGAATGCAGTCACTTTTGCTAGCACGTCCACACTAGTTGCCATAGTAACGAGGCAAATTTGCGTAGGTTCACCATGCGTGAGACTTTAGCAATGCATGTTCCGCCCCTGATTGTTGTTCATTAGGGTGTTCATTGCTGCTGACAGCAGTTTAAGGAACAGAAACAGTATAGTGCCCAGGTAATGTACCTTAGTTAAGCAAAAAGATGTGGATCTGTGAAAAGAGCGTTGATCGATGGGAATGTGTCCATGACTTTTTAAGAAAACTGTTATCTTGCTGACTTCAACGAAGCAAAGAATTTGACTTGCTCTATAATCTTTAAATTCTACACATGTCCATTAAACCTTTAAATTTGCTTAAACTTTACTCAACTTCAAGCCTGGGTGCTGTCAGAATGTCAACAGCATATAAAAACATCACAATAATGACAGTTCATTATTACCATCATATGAAATTGTTTGTAAGAAACAAATCCGTTATTAAGACACTTTCAATGACACTTCTGACCAAAGTGTAAGTCTGAATAGAGGACTCTGATTTTGGCCAGAAGAGAGAGTATGAAGTTTGGACTTCTTTAATGATCTTTTTTTTCTTATAAACAAGCAGCAGTTTAAAGACTCATTCTGGCGGCACCCATTCACTGCAGTGGAGCGACTGGTGAACAATTGATGTAATGATAATACATGCTGGCAACAAGGCTATTGGTGCCGGCCCTTGTGAACGATTTTTTTAAAGACCCATTCAATTCCTGTTGTTATTAAGAACCGCTCACAAAGTATAATGTAAAGAAATAACACATTGCTCTAACAATGTGTGTTTGAAAGTCTGAGACACATTACCGAAAATCAGATATCACACCACTTCTGAAATTTTTTTGAATCAGGCAAACAAAACAAAACAAAATGGTACAATACAAAACAAGACACATGATCCAAAAAAACATACAAAAACAATACAAAGCAAAAAAAAAAAAAAAGTCACAAAACAAAACAAATTGACACAAAACAAAAAAAAGATACAAAACAAAATGACAAAACAAAAAACGATACAAAACGACATAAAACAAAACAATAAAACAAAATGCCAAAATAAAAACAATACAAAACAACATTAAAAAACAAAACAAAACAACATAAAATAAAACGACAAAGCAAAACAACATCAAACAAAACGACAAAACAAAAACAATACAAAACAACATAAAACAAAAGGACAAAGCAAAACAACATAAAAAACAAAACAAAAACAATACAAAACAACATAAAACAAAATGACAAAACAAAAAAACAATACAAAACAACATTAAACAAAACGAACAAACAAAAAATGCTACAAAAAACGACACAAAACAAAAAAAAACTATACAAAACAACGTAAAACAAAGCAAAACAGAACAAAACAAAAAACGACACAAATAACACAATACAACAACAAATGATACAAAACAAACAAAGACACAAAACAACAGTTGCCTGTTTGTGTAAACACAGCCTGATGAGACACATTTATTATAGCTACAAAAAAGCCAGATATTTAAAAATGTTCTCAATTCCAAACACCTATTAAAAACAACCAGTGTCTGAGTCTCAGCTCAGCATTTGCTTTATAAAAAAATGTTAAAAAAAACTCAACAGTTTTGAGTGCATACAGATGTGTGGGTTACAAACTGCTTCTAGTATTTATGAGCCTAAAAATACCCTTTTTTTTTTACAGTAGAATAACTACAGTAGCAGTTGCAACAAATGGATTAAAGAAAAATAATTCCCTCTCAAATCCCCAAATCTGCGTGAACTCTAGATGATAAACTAGAGACTTAAAGGGCATAACAGACGTGATGAGGAGGAGTAGTCAAAGTGGAGCGCACATGAGAACAAAAAAGAAGGAACAGAGAAAATAAGAGAGCATGTGGGGAGCTTGAGATGTGCGTGGGATGGGAGACGGCTGAGCTCCCGCTTTTATAGGACGTGTATAATTCGAGATTTGGCTGTGGGAAGCTACCTGCGTTTTCGCCCACAGGCCACCTGCTTTTGCACTCGTGTGTGCCATGCCGCTTACGCAAGCTGTGGCCGTTGTTCGGGCCCAAATCTAGAACGCATCCATCTTTTGATTCACTTCAGACAGAAATTGATGAAAAATGGATGGGTTTGTGCATTTGGGAAGAGTTGAAAACAAAAGCAGTCCACCATATAAGTGCAATGTAGTGGGGTTTAGCGTGCAGACATCCTAGTGTTAGCGTAGGCTCATTTCTGGAAATCCATTTGCATTTTAAAAGCCCTCAGGATGAGGTTTGCATCCCTCAGGTTTACATCACAGATGTGCCGAGTCATGCGCTAGCAAAATGTGCAAGGCCTGCATAAAACCTTCCTTTATTCCCGCTGCACAGGCTATTAGGACTGGCACCCGTCCCAGTTCCATCCACTCTGCATCTGGGTTATTTAGGACGCAACTGCAGAAGGGCGTGAGAAGAGGCTTATTGCATCAAGATTAAAATGCATCATGCTTCCCAAGACATGTCATTGATTTCATTGGTTTGCCAGTCGTATCTACCCAGCAACAATAAGATTGTTTCCAGCGTGTACTGTTCCTTTTTATTTATTTATTTGGGGACAAGCATATTAGAATGGTTGCGTCTGTGTTTTTGTTGTAGTTGTTTTCCCTTCATATAGTGTTTGGACCTCACAAACTATAAAGTGAGGAGTCGTCATAAATTAATCCCAAATCTCACCCTATTTAAAACCCGTTACACTTTTATTATAAATAATGCATGAAAATATTTTGTAACCACATTCAATTATTGTAATTTTTGATCACTTTAATGCATTCATGCTTTCTTTTTCTTTTTAATGTAAGTAAAATATATTATTTGACAGATTCAGTCCAAAGCAAACATTAGTATACTCTAGGCTGAATCGCTGAGGCATGGATGATGTCAATGTCTCCAATGTCTTCTGAGCTGTCTGTTAGTAGTCAAACTCGCATTCACAGTCATCTATTAGGACTCTGAGTGACTGATTGAAGAGCGTTTTTGCAGCTGCTCTGAAAGAGAATGAGTTTTGACAGCGATTAAGGAAACCTGATCTCAGATGAGAATGAAAGAGCATCTTCCTCCCCGAGCGGCCATCAGCGCTTCCTCGCTGCAGCTATTAGTCTGTCATTACTACTGTTATTACAGCCGGGGGACGGGGAGATTGGCTCAGTGAGCTGGCACTTTACACTTTCTTCTCAATACTTCTCCTTCCTTTTTTGTCTCTTTCAGCAAGCTTCCCAGCTGGGCCAAAGCTGTGGTGCCCAAAATCTTCTATGTGACGGAGAAAGCGTGGAATTATTATCCCTACACCATTACCGGTAACTACACAGCTTCTTACTTGCATGCATACAGCGCCATTGTACTTGCTTAAAGAAATAGTTCACCCCAAATAAAAATGGCTGAATATGGGCTCTACCTCAAGCTATCAAAGATTTAGATGAGTTTGTTTCTTCACAGAACAGATTTGGGGAAATGTAGCATTACATCACTTGCTCACCAGTGGATCTTTTGCAGTGAATGGGTGCCGTCAGAATGAGAGTCCAAACAGTTTCACAATTTCACAGCAAAATTGACCAACATTTTTGTTTAGGACTGTTTTCTCTTCTAAGTGGTGCTTGATCTGTGCATATTTCTCACCTGGTTGAGACGAGATGACATTTGATGAAATTATGGACTGTATTTTTCCAGAAACAGCGTTTCGAGAAAAAAAAAAAAAAATGCTGCAATTATGGATTTGATGCAGCTTTTCACTTCACAAGATATTAAATGATGGACTGGAGTCATGTAGAGTACTTGAGGACATTTTTATCAGCTGTCTGGACTCTCATTCTGACGGCACCCATTCACTGAACAGGATACATTGCTGAGCTAGTGATGTAAAGATAAATTAAAACTCAACTATACGTCGGATGATATGAGGGTCGGTATATACTTTCATTTTTGGATGAAATGTTTATTTTACATATGACAGATACTGTGGCATACTTTCTTTATCTAAACAGTAATAGGACAACAAAGTGTATTCTATTTTTGTAAAGTGCCTGTTCATTGCTACTATAAATAGATTTGATAGTCAACACCAACTTTAGACAATAAGTCAGTTGTTATAAATAAAATTCTGGAATATTGCTGCTGTTATTTCACAGTTTTTCTCTGCTCACTGTAGAACATCATATGTTATGATATAACGAACATCTGTGAACTACTTCTGTACAATTAGATCTCTAAATATCAAATAACAATTTGTGAGCTGAAGAAATAATGCACGCTTTAAAAGAATCAAGTAAGCACCATAAGAACATGTGGATGAGCCGATAATGAGAGATTTTTAATTCACATTTGTATTATTCCTTGAAGGTTGTTGATTGAACAGATGTATGTACAGTCAACAAATGACATTCGTTTTGACAGACTGAATCACAGCAATTACTGAGCAAATGCTTTCGAAATGACACCAAATGAAAGGGAATGCATGAAGAAGTCAGAGATGTGTGTCTGTGTGTGCATGATAAACCACACACACACACAACAGAAGAACTTCAATTCACTGAAGAACTGGGGGTCTTTATGTGATTGAATGCTTGATGGCTTCAAGACTGCCATGTGCTTATTGCCATGACCTTTAACATGAAGTGTCTCTCTTTCTCTTTCGGTCTCTTCCCATCATCTTCTCCTCGCCATTGGCTCAGAGTATACAGTGAGTATGACTTCTACTTTTACTCTTATTCTTTTATATATTCGTGTTCTTGAAACTCGCAACCAAAATGTCAATGAATATGCTAATCAAGGCACTCACTTCATTAAAACATTACATTTTAATAGTTTTCAGTTAGAACAGTCGGTACAATATACTAGCGATACTGTAAAAGGACATTTTCTAAGCATCAGCTTGATACTGAAGTACCCCTTTAGTATTTATAATGGCTCATGCTTTTGGTTTGCATAATAGGTTCATTGTTCTAATGATTATTAGAGGCGTAGCAGTTCAGTGCTTATAATGTTTAACACAGCCATATGCTCTGATCTCCCACAATGCACTGACAATTATTGAACTGTAAATGCTGGGTCATTATTGTTTGTTTATGTGTGTTTTTGTACATTATTTGCTCAAAAGTGAAGACTGAATTCTGTTCTTTTGAACATTCTCTTCACCAAACAATTAAAAAAAAATCATCATATTAGAAATATTTCTGAAGCGTCATGTGACTGGAGTAATGATGCTAAAAATTCAGATTTGCATCACAGTATTAAATATTTTTTTTATTTATATTCAAACAGATTTTTTTTATATTACTGCGTTTTACTGTATTTTAATTTAAAAAATGCAGCCTAGATGAGAGACTTCTCATCTGAGAGATCTAACATCCAACTTGCTAAAATCTAATTCAGTGTTGAGTCGAATATCCTGTTTGTTTCACTTAAAAAGCTATATTTCTTACAGAGTGTGGCGCTCTCAAATACTCACCATTTCTATTTCAGGTTCTGTATCAATTATCTCGTCTATGTAGGCAGTTCACATCAAGCTCACTAGGATTTGGAACAGAGCTACAGTCTCTGGAAGCCGATTCCTCTTAACCACCAACCATGTTGTTATGCTATCCCAGAATGCACTTCTCTTGTTTTCCCTTGCTGTGCTGCAATATAATTAGAGTGTATTGGAAAAGCAGGCGGACCAGGTGTCTTCAAGCTCCTTGGAGACCATATTAGGTTTCATGGAAAACCTTGTGCTTATTCGAAAGAGCAATATACATTTTAACACCTCAGGACTCCTCTGAGCCTTATGAATATGTTGAAGGTCTAAGGTATTAGGACCTTTAGAGCCATTCACACAGAACACGGGTTTACATTTAAAAATACAAGGTGTGGAAAGAAAAAGCATGTTTTTGAAAAATCAAACCTGATTCAATATTTTTATTTGACGGACAAAAGTTTTGGATGCAGGGTGAGGTCATAATCAAATTACTTTTTAATTACAGTATGTGTTTTTTTTTTTTTTTTTTTTTGTGAGGTATTGTTTCTATATGCATTCACACTTAAAAATAGACAGATAAATTATTATTATTATTATTATTATTATTATTATGTAGGCCTAAATGTAAGATTATGTATATAAATAGTAAATGTATTAAATAAATAAATTGTTGTTGTTATTATTTAGGTCTAAATTCTATTTATGTACATAAATTAATTAATTAATTAAATAGCTGTTGTTGTTAAAACTAGATATACTAGAATAATAATAATAAAAAAATAATAATTATTATATAGGCCTAAAAAAATATTGTATCTAAATAGTGCATAAAATAAATAAATAATAATAACAATAATTATTATTATTATTATTATTATTATTGTCATAATTTTATTGTTTTATAGTTAAGTTTAAGATTATGAATTTAATAAAATACACTGTTGTTGTTGTTGTTATTATTATAGGCCTAAATTTAAGATTATGTATCTGAATTGCATATAAAATTTCCGTCAATTCAGATTAAACCCATCAAGTTTATTAGTTTGTTCAAATGTATGTTTATTATTATGTTAAAAGTGTGTTCAATCCAAATGGATGGAAATATTATATGCAATTCAGATGCATAAATCTTAAGTGAATGTTTTTGAGAATAAAAAGGAAACTGATGAAAGTCAGCAGCAGCAACGTGACGGGTTGGTTTAAATGAGCGGTGGAAATGGGTGGAGGATTATGGCTTAACTTAAGCTGGCCCGACAGTCTGTGGATCTTGGAGTGGCTCTGCGTGCCGTATCTGTACCTAGAGATGAATGAGAGAGCTCTTCATCGGAATACCATTATCATAATCAACCATATGCCAAGAACAACAGGATACAAACCGCTCAAATGAGAGCCGGCAAAGACGAGAAAAGCCCAAAGGATGTATAAATGGGCACAAAATGGAAACGGCTACATGTAAATTTGCGACAGTCACTTCTTTAACTCCAGGCTGATTAAGCAGCATTGAGATGCGCTAATTTATTGACTGAATGATTATGTAGACAATATATATTTATATATACATGTCTTACATAAGCTTTTTTGTCCTTGTGCTAGGGAAATCGCAGTCAACATATCAAAGTTTCAAACTTTTTGATTTTATCCGATACTAATTTAATTGAGTGCAACAGCAGAGCTCAGCAAGCACAAATCCCATTCATTTACTTCATAGAGATATTGATTTTTAGCGGTAGCATAAAGCTTTTAAAACATTTCTGCCATGAGCTCAGAGATTAATCCATGCTTGTGTTCAAGCCACAGTAAGCAACATTTCAAAATAATAAAAAAGTATACTATGCCACCCATAATTCTGAAGTGAGATCCACCAATCAAAGAAATCACTGTTATCGTGTGATCAACTTGCACTCTCAAAATACTAGTGTTTTTAAATGTATCATTAAAAAAAGCTCAGCCTCTATAATGTTCCATCGTTTCTCATTCACTTGACAGTGCTTTATGTGTTGCAATGATCTTTTTCTAAATATCTGTAATACTTTTTGTTTGAGATCAAAGTTGCATGTTGTCTTGGAGCTGGCTGGTTCGGATCAAGAATCTTTTAATATCTCTGTGGAGAAAATGAATGAGGAAAAATACTGCTGGCACCCAGGCTGCAGAAAATGTGGGTGTTCACTGCTCTGTATTGCCAAAATAAACGCTTCCAATATATTCCCTCTACACTAATTTCATTTTATTAGAATTGCATCCATAGTACAGATATGTCATGGGTAAATATACTTCTTATTCTGTAAATCGTTATTATTGGAGTCTCAGTGATGTCCTTTAATGTATGTGTGCTGAGAATACAGTGAACTGAAGTACAAAACACCTTTTATTCATTTTCACACAAAATAGCAGAGTTTCAGTTAATAAAGCATAATTTTTGGAGAATATAATGTTACTTCAAAACAATATTAATATGCTGGGATATTTGAAAACTGATGTTTTTGAACATTAGCCTCACACATGTCCAGCTTCATATCTATGGGTTTTTATAGACAGTAGGTTTGTTCAGTAGCTCAAATGTACTTGATCAGATGTACATGAGACTCAAAAACGCGGTTCAAATCTTGTGTTCAATTTGTTTTTCATTTGTTAACACTATCAAGTAGGTTTAGGGTTTGATTCGGTGTACTGTAGTATACTTGTATATCATTATACAATAATATAATATTTGGATTTTGAACCACTGCAATACATAACTATATCTTAACTATATCAACATAACAAAAAATGTGCCAGGGGTTCACATATTGAACCTGTGTTTTAGCTTCACTCAGTGGACATTTCTCTTTGAAACTGTGGGGAAACGTGCAGTAAGGTACATAAAAATTGCACAAAACGTGCACAGAGGTACATATTTTTAAACCAGGTTGATTTTTATATAAAAAAATAAATATTTGTATAATTTGAGGAACAGTACAAGTGCATCCAATAAAGTTAAGTTCACTTCTTTTTCATTTGCCCCATCAAGAGCTGTAGTCAAGAGCTTGACTACAGTTACGTTGAGCAGTTTGTAAACAGCGATTCAGAGTCGTAACTCAACAATGCCTTGCGAGTTTGATCTGCTCTTCTTCTCTTCTCCTTGATCCCTTGCCCTTCCCCCACTGCTCCAGCATTTCCTCCAGCATTACGTAACTCAGTCTTTATTGATCTCCATAGCGATTGTGGGAGCAGTGCTTAATCTAATCAGGCAGCAGTGTGTTGGGTCTCAGAGGGGCTACAGCTTCAGGACGTGTGGGGAGGAGAGAGGAGGACAGGGAGGCTGTAAATCCAGTGAGGCAGAAAAAGAGCTCATCATTACAGCAGAATGCCAGGCTCATAAAACACAATCACACTGAAGCGCATTGCCCTGCAGTGCACCAGATCTACTGAGAGCATGCAAGCAGTGTGTTCATGAATGATGCTTTGACCCTTCATGATAGATGTCTAAAATTAGTCGCCGGACTAAATAAAATTAACCGTTGCATGGGGTTATTTTTCCCTAATTGTCTGTTGATTCATTATATGCAGTATGTATTATTGGTAATGAAGTGTTTACATACTTGGGCCAGGTTTTATAGCCTAAAACAGGATTGGGCCATAGTCATTTTATAAACATGCCATAGTAAAAAGCATTACTGGTGTGCATCTTAAGACAAAACACTGGAAGTCACTGACATGTTTTAAGATGAATCAGTGTAAGTTTCTTTTATTTTTAGCATTTTAGTCTAGGACCAGGATTAAGCCTTATCTATGAATCCACGGGTTAAAGGAACAGTTCATTGAAAAGGGGACACTTGGTGAAAACGTACTCGCCTCGTAGGTGAGTGCGGGAATAATGTAGCATTGCATCACTTCCTCAACAATGGATCCTCTGCAATGAATGGGTGCCGTCAAAGTGAAGAGCAAACAGCTAATAAAAACATCACAATAACATAACAAAGCTGCATGTTTATAAATTAACAAATCCATCATTAAAGTGTTTTTAACTTCAAAAATTTGCTTTGGGCCAAAATATGAGTTCTCTCTCTGTAATATTGCTCTCTTCAGTGAAAAAGTTTTTCAAAGATGACATGTGCCATAAGCTACAATTCAAAGTTAAAAATATCTTAATGATGGAACTTTTGACTTCACAAGACATTAATAGATAGACTGGAGTGGTGTGAATTACTTGTGGATTATTGTGATGTTTGGACTCTCATTCTGATGGCACCCATTCACTGAAGAGGATCCACTGGTGAGCAAGTGATGTAAGGTGAAATTTCTCTAAATCTGTTCCCATAAATAAACAAACCCATCTCCATCTTGGACATCCTAATGGTAGAAACATTTTCCATAATTTTATTTATTTATTTTTTTTGGTTGCACAACACAACAATGTATGAAGGACAATATGTTAAACGGCTTGTCAAACCAAATGTCAGGTTTTATATATAAAAAAACCCCAGCAAATAATCTTTGTTTGGTTCAAAATAAAACAATAGATGCGCTCTTGAAAATGAAGACAAATATATTATGTGGATGTCAAACAAATGTTAGTGCATTAAGTTGATTGTCATTAATGTGATTGTCTGCTTCCTCTGCTGTGTGAATTATTTTGTGTGCACATGACATTTGATTTTGATATGTTTTTGAGAATCCAGATACTTTCTAGGGTGACTGTTTTTTTTTTTAAGTTTAACTCATTTTTGACACCCTTCTTCTTTTCTCTCTTCTTTAGTGCTCTTTCCTGCCAAAGTTCTCCATCCATGTTGAGACAAAATATGAAGACAACAAAGGCGTCAATGATAATGTATGTATACTGTACGCAGTGTAAATATGCATGATTTCATCTTTTCTCAATCATCTTTCATCTAAATCTTTTCTGTAACGTAAAAACTATTGAGTGTGTGGAATGAGAGTAATGATGGACAAAACCAACAAATAGAAAGCCTACTACAGTCTCAGAAACAATTTGTAGCATCACTAGATTTAATATGCTTAAAAAACTTTATGGAGTTTGGGTCTTCCCCTGTTTATTTATTACTTTGATTAAACACTCATTCATTATTAAAGGAATAGTTCTCACAGAAATGAGAAAATGCTGAAATTTCACCCTCTGGCCACCCAATTTGAGCATATCAAGCACCAAGTGAAAAACACTCCAGAAATTGTTGCTGGATTTTGATGTGGAAGGACAACGGGAGATGGAATTGTTCACTGTTCATTCTGACGGTACCCATTCACTGCAGAGCATTCACTGGTGCGCAAGTGGCGTATTGATAAATTTCTCCAAATCCAGCTCAAAGAAGAAATAAATTCATGGTCTAAAAAGGGGACATTTTCAGCAATTTGTCTTTTTTCTTTTTTTCTTTTGGTTAACTATTCTACCAAAATGTTTATCATCAGTTAATCACCTGGTTTTCGAGCTATTCTGATAAACAATTTTATTTCATGGAAGAAAGAATCTGAAGAATTTCATTATCCGGAGCTGATCTCTATTGCTATCATTTACTGGAATGTTTTCAGAGGCTTTGACTTCCTTAACACTGTGTAAATCTAAGCGGAAGAAATCCACTAGCCAAAAAAACGCTTGTGATTTCAGATGGGATTTGTCCTGGAGAGGGATTCAAGATGAGCTTGTCTCTTTAATAATGCTGGCCTGCAGTCAGTCTGGAGACCCTACATGTATCAGGATTGTTCCAGACGGTGGTTACGGTCTGTCTGAGCCAGTGCTGTCTGTGCTGTGTCGAGCTTCTGTTCAAGTCTCTGCACACATGCTCACTTGCTTAGAAAGAATTTCATTTTGTTTTATTTCTTTGCTCTTGGCATCAAGTAGCACTTTTATCCTCTGCTCCAATTGAGAGCATTTTAAAGATCACTCACTGCAGGCGTAGTTCTTCCTCTTCTGTGATCAGTTTGAGGCGTGGGGGGGGGGGGTTGTTTGAAGATCTAACATTTACAAATGATGTTGCAATGATTAAATGTACTTCAGAGAGGGAGAGGAATCTGTTGGCAAGGGAAGAAGTAGTGACAACCAACGTTGTATATAAAGATATCACAATATTGGGTTATAAGACAATGTCTTGGAATGCATTTTTATGCTATAATGGCGTACTGGGAAACAACACAATGAAATGATTGATAGCAGACAAAGTGAGTGGATGGAATATGAATGTGCTTGTGGCACTGTGCAGGAGAGGTGTAGGAGCATGGTAGCATCTGTTGGGAGGTTGTGGGGTGCTGGTTGATTCGCCTCAGGGCTATTTCTGCATCTGCAGGTGAGAAATAGCAGAACGTTGCATTCTTTCACCATCCGTGTTTCACACACGGTTGAGATACCAACACTTCTTTAGTAACGGCGACTGATGAGCAGAAAATAGCTTCAGGTTTTATCACCCATCTTGTTCCAGTGGCCGTGTGCTAATGATTTGCCCTGTCCATGGTGCTGAAATCAAGACCGATCACCCGCACAACATTAACAGGGCATCTTGTGAAAATATTCAAGTTAAATATTTTTTAAGCATCATTGCATTTAAAAATGTGTGGATTTTATTTTTATGTAGAGCTTTCTTCTTGCAGCAGTAATTGGGTATGTCTATGCATGCATGTACAGTACTTATCTATTTGATGGCACTATCCTTGCAAACTTGATTCCAGTGATGAGTACTGTTACAGATGTGCATCATTCAAGCACACCACTTCATTTTCAGACTGACAGGTTCCTTTGAATTTTGACTTGAGTTGAACAATTTCAGGCACATTTATGTTAAGTCTGTGTTATGTTTGAGACCATTGCCGCATTGAAAATGTATCATTTATCCAGAGCATGTTTTTATCTAACTGAAGCAGACATTTCTTTGCAACTTGCACCATTAATCCTTGTATTTTAATAAGAAGCCCAGTTCCTGCTGAGGAGAGGCAGCATGAGCTTTAGTGTTTTTGAGGTGTGAGCAGTGTTAGATTTGCTTTATATCACTTTGAATTTCAGCTAAAAGCTTTTTCGTTTTTTTTATTTGACCACAAAATCTTTTCGCACAGCACAGATGGATCACCATTATGTATTTTGACCTGCTCTAAATGTGCTTTCAAATTCTTTTAAAGTAATGGCTTCTGTTGGGCCACCTGTCCTTTACAAGCCCTGTGCTATTGGTGCAGGTGGCTTGGAGGCAGAGGGATGAAAAATAAGAGGGATTTGTGATGTCAACCAAAAATAAAAGAACACCATTATATTTTTTTGATGAGATTATAAAGACATTTTTATTTATTTGGGTTATTATGCACCAATGTTTTTTTGTGCACTGTAAAACCAGAAAGATCCAAGAACAAAGTAAAGCATTCTTGCTTTTAAGCTGCTGTAAGATATTTCTAGATCACTGTTGAAACCAATAAGGAGTTTGTTCTTGGTTTTTGCTGCTTTAACAGCTTTTTGTTTTGGAAAATATTTTGGGCTAAATGTTGGAAAATCAATTCATGGATTTCTTCCTATTCATACGAGTGTGAGGTTAAAGCACAGACGTTTGGTGATGGGGTCTTGCTGGCTGCAAGGTGTTTAGTGCGGATCAGGTGTGAACTTTATGCAGCCCAGTCAAGTTCTTCCACGCCAGACTCAGTAAATCATTCTTCATGGACCTTGATTTTTTTTTTTTTTGCTTTTAAAAAATCACTTTTCAGGTTCAAGGGGTGTTTGAACCCACCTCCTTGTTAGTCTCTTGTCTTTTTGCACCTGTAGAACTCAGTCTGCATCTGTAAGAGGAGAAAACACGAATCCTTGATCTGTATTCCGCCTCCTTGTTGGTGCGAGAGGCTGTTTCTGATGTTTTCCCTATATTTGAGCCACGTTGGCTGCTTTGAAGTTTAAACGGCACACTCCAGCATGCATCAGTCTGCGTTTTGTTCTTCGACTTCAGTTTGAGTCTCAGAAATTAAGGCAGATTTTACTTGTTAGTCAAATTTTCCTTTCTGTGTTCTCCCCCATCTCTCTTGATAAGGTCCACCATACTTTACTGTATCAAATATTCAACTAATTTGTCATGTCATCCCCTTTTATTCTGTTTTACAATTTCAACCCATCCATTTCTTGCTCTCCCAGCTAGTGCACTCTCCTTTGTATCTACATTTTAAAATAAAGAGGTTCTATACATTTCTCTCCATGTCATCCCTGAAGCTTACTGTCAGTTGGATTTGAAAAGAATTACAATGTAATTGGCAAACCCACACAGGTGGCAGACAACAGGAGAGAGCCGTTCTCTCACCTGAAAGCACCTGATCCTTTGAAGCGGAGCGCTCTCACCCATTAAAGTCTTTGTTAGGCTGTGAGCACTCGGATGAGTGGCAGCTTATGCAATACGTGCGCTGGCATTGACTTGCGCGCGGCCCGAGAGCTCCTTCTTGTGGACAGCGTGGAGTCTGCGGCTTTAGTAGTGTTGAAGTCTGCTGAGAGTTGCTGAAGATTTACCCACAACAGAAAGTCTTCTGAGTGACTGAGTCATATCCTGGTGACAAATGAACAAGCTTGAGCTCATGCTGAGAGTGATTTTCTGCAAATAAGCAACCGGAAGTCAGTGAGAGTTGATGATTTGTGATGGTGACAAAGTTGGGCAGCTACTGTGGTTCAACATCCACCCATTCAGATAAAAAGAGATCATATCTGATTGATATAAAATGACCAACAAAAGTTTACTTTGATTCAATGTGAAGTTGAACCTCAGAAACTTACTCAGTGTATCAGTCTGGGTACTTGTAAAGCATCACTTGCTTTCTTTGTGGATTGTTGTTCAGTTTAGTGTGTAGTATACAGTATATCAACTCTTGGACAGTGGACAGTAACCAACAATACGGCTACTTGGCAACTAGGGATAAATCTAGGGTTGTCCAGTCCTGATACTGGAGGGTCACTGTCCTGTAGAGTTTAACTTTAGCCTAATTAAACACACCTAAACCCGCTAATCAAACCCTTTCTGGATTACTACAAACTTCCAGCCAAATGTCTTGAGGCAAACTGGAGATCAACTCTGCAGGATATTATGCTGCATTACAGGCAGGTTTTGATCCCGTAAGTCACGACTTCAAACCATGACTCATGACTTCCAGGCAAATCATGCCAAATTGCCTGAGCTCAAGGAATTGTGGTAACTAGATGTAAACAAACCAGAGTGGCGGACCGTATGGGGCTTATGCTCATTTACAATCATTTCTATCAAAGGTGCATTCTTTGCTTATTTCAGTGTACCTATTTCAGTGTACCACTTGCATAAACACCACGTCTGTAGAGGCTGCCATTGTTGCTCCGCTGGCTATGTGACTGGGAACTGGGAGTACTGTACATCGATCTTGTATGAATTCTGTCATTCATTACTGTCATGGCTTAACCTGTAACACATAAGTCTTCATTTTTCTTTGGAGCACAAATGAAGATATTTTTGATGAAATCCAAGTGCTTTCTGACCCTGCATAGACAGCAATGCAACCGACACTTTTAAGTCCCAGAAAGGTTGTAAGGTCATTGTTAAATAGTCCACTGGTTCACCCTGTGTCGTGGCACTCTTGTGATCATGAGTAGAAATTGTTGAATAAAGTCATTATTTTTGTTTTCTTTGAGCACTAAAAATATTCTTAGGCATTCCCTCCCAATATCTGTATTTTACAGTTCAAATATGTTCTGGTTGTGTTGCATCTCACATCATTTTGCTTTCAGTATGAACACAGGAAACTTGTTACATCACATCTGGTTAAAGCTAATTTGGAGTTTAAGTGCATCCTGACATTTTCAGCAGCAGTGGTAGCTGGTAGATTTTTTTTCATCCTCTCATTGCGCTCCAGATCTTTGATACAGCGCTCCGAGATGAAGAAACGGAGGTGTGCTTTATTGACATCGCCTACGACGAGATCCCAGAGCGCTACTACAAAGAGTCTGAGGTAAGATATTTCTTCCATAAAACACATAAATATATTACCCATTATATAGATGATAAATAATTAAGCAATACAAATGTACAAAGTACAGATTTCCCTCTAAGGTACAGTATGTGCTAATAACACCTTCAATATTTTCCACACTGACCTCTATGATTTATTCTTTTGGGCTCTGTTGATATGGTATTTAGTGCTGATGGGATTTTGTTTTGAAGAAACAGGGGAGTGCTTCTCCCACATAGAAGAAAACAAAGGAGTATGGGTTATTTTAAGCCAATACTGAATTATTAAAAAGGCCCTGTTGAGATCTCTACTGGATACGCACAAGACTCAGAATCACCTCTCTACTGTACCGCAGCAGTAATTCATTTCCACACACTGTCTCTCTCCTCCTGCAGAGGAAAGTGTAGACAGATGAGAGGAGTGCAGTGTTATCTTTCTCTGGCAGGAGCTTGCTGCTATCTAAGGATCCAGGCCAGCAGTGGTTCTGTTTGAGGAAGAAAAAAGCAGAGGTGGGATTAGATGTGGAAGGGAAAAGAACAGCTGCAGTGCTGGGAATGATAAGTGATCACTCTAGTCCTCATTTAGACAAATAAAAGCTCTTATATCACAGTAAACAACCTTAGCACTGTGTCCTAATGGGGCACAATGCAAATAAAGCAAGAAATGTCAATCTCGTCAGTGTTTGTTCGATTAGCATTTTTAGGCCAAGTGTTAATTTATAAACAATAAAAAGGCTTGCTATTAATTAGCTAAATGGTTTTAATGAAAACCTATTGAAAATATAAAAAGAAAGCATAACATTACAAAGAAACAACAGTACAGTGCAGTGCAGAAGAAATATGTAGAAAGTATTCAAATAATCCATTCGTGGTATGTTGAAGTTGACCGCTTAAAAACCCTAGAACTGAATTCCATCTAGGGCATGCTGTTAAATGGACAAATGGTTAAATGGCGTGTGTGTGTATACCCCCCAATGCATTGCAAAGTTTAATTATCACTTTTTAAACAGATTATGACTGAAGGTGTATTTCAAGGTAATAGAAATGCATTTAGTCCTTTGTGTTGCTAAACAGCCAGTGCATCTTAGTCATTGGCAGTCAACATCTTGCTTTGGGGAAGTTCCAACTGGCATTTTTGTTCCCTCTCAAGGGCATTGTGGGAAGGGGACACTATTTGTAGGGTTGTTCCAAATTAAATTAAACAAATCTGTTCAAAGGTCCTTTTCCTGATGCTGTTAGCCCCAAGTTTTCTTTAGTTTTTTACACGTACACTAATGCAGTGCCCGACCCCCCCAATATTTGAATCGGGTCATCTTAAATTTGAAAATGTTTTAGTTTTTTTCACATTTGTCACGTAGCACAGATTGGGTCAACGGATCAAAAACAATGATCTTACAGGCAGCTACCATTGATATGAGTGAGATGTTTTCCCAAGGTATAATATTATATAACGTTGTTGTTTATGATGCCATGATTCTTACCATTCCTGTGCGGGGGAGATGATTTTGTTGTCTATTGAAATAGCAAGGATTTGGCAGGGTTTTTTCATTGGCCAGATTATCAGCATTTCAGTTTTCAATAAATTCAGATATTCAGGCAGAAATATGTTAATACCATATGACATTTGGTTGTCACAGGGTGAAAAGAGAATTCTGTTTCACCTGCATAGGTATAATGTGAAAAAACTCTGAGAGGTGATAATTTTGCAAAGTGATTTGGTGAAAAGGGTGAATAAAAATGGACCAAGTACTGAACCCTGTGGAACACCGGTGGGTAGTTGGTGCGTAAAAAACACTCACTTCAAGTACTCTGCCCTCCAGAGTGAGTAGAGCAAAGTGATGCTACCTTTAAATGGAATTCACTCCAATATTGTGCATTAATACAAAGATACAATATGCTTTTGGGTGTTTCATCAGCTAGAACAGGATGGAAGGTTTAATTGCAATAACAATGGTTAGGAAAAAAAATAATTACAGCATGCACAAATACAGAAAAAATCAATAATTATGATATAATCTTATTATTAACAAAAACATAATTAACATCTATAATGTAAATGTAATATCATAGATCTATTTGGTTTGTGTACTGTACACCAACCTGAACACAACCAGTACAAGGACATGTTTACAGTGAGAATAGCTAAAACTTCTCAGATTCATGTTGGACTGGAGAGTAATTTACCACCTATTATTAACTGTATAATAATATATAATGTCAGATCCATTGCTCAGTATTTGCATAGTTGGCAGGTGTTTGTTCATGTTAATATTTAACTGAATTTTACCTTTTCTTCCCACCATCTCCAGTCTTCTTTCTATTCTGTTATTAATAAATAAGTCTTATAAACTCTGTGGGCCATTTTATTTGCATTCCAGGACTTTTTTCTTTTTTATTTCCATTCTAGGACCCACGATGCTTTAAATCTGAGAAGACATCCCGGGGTTCACTGCAGGAGGGCTGGAGGGACAAACAGGATCCCATCATGTGCTCCTATAAGCTAGTAACGGTGAAGTTCGAGGTGTGGGGACTTCAGACACGCGTGGAGCAGTATGTGCACAAGGTCACTTCCACCACTCCACATGCATATCCCAGACGAGACCCCTAAAACCATAATCTTGTAGTTACTCTCATTGCAGATCATTCAGATCTATAGATAGATCTGTCTATCCATGATATCATCTAGCAGCACAAGTCCCTGGATCATCTTTGTTTGTTCTAAAAGAATATTTTTGTCAACCAATGAGATTTAAGGGTTAGGATTAGTCAGAGCTTTTACAACATTTCTTTTAACTTTTCTTTTTCTTCTGATGTAAGGGTTATTGTTAGCATTGGGCTTAGAGAACATTAGGCATATGATCGTTTAGTAATTCTCCAGCACCAAAAAAGATCCAGAAACACATCCACTACACATGTATACTTGACAACTTCACAATTACCATATATTTTACCGTTCTATCTTTCTTTCTTGTAGGTGGTAAGAGATGTGCTGTTGCTGGGTCATAGACAGGCTTTCGCTTGGGTTGATGAGTGGATTGGTAAGTTTGGCATTGACTAGCCAGTCATGCACACATCCTTCCCTTCAGATTGCTGTCTGTTCATCTCTCTACCTTTTTATTTGTGGTGACTCTGTCCCAGAGTCATGACTAACAAACCTCATGGATGCCGAAAGGATGTCGTGATCCATAGCTCACAACTGTGTTTAGTTTTGCATGAGTCACTGCAAGAACAAAGTCAGAAAAGATGTTTGAGCTGAGAAATTCAGCTTTTTTAAAAATTGTTCATGTTCTTATCAAGGACCTTGACCATAATGATTAGATTTGATGCTTGAACAAATTGTTCATAAATTGTTCAGATTACCAAACATAGAAAACAGCATCTCTTTTACCTCTGCTGTAGATTAGAGCAGGGGTCTCCAAACCTGCTCTTGGGGGGGGGCATGTTTAAGCAGTTTAGCTCTTGCCTCAGCTAAAACACAGCTAATCAAGGTTTTCAGGATCATTGGAAGCATCAGGTGAAGTGTGTTGGAGCTAAACTTTACAGGAAGATGGTCCTCCAGAAGTAATTGCACACCGAATCTGAAATTTTTGGATGTTGAAAAATGAATACGACCTCATATTGTGTCAATTACATTTACACACCATCTCCAAAACCTTCGTCTGTCATAAGCACATTTGGATTGGATTGAATTTTCTGTTTTTTGGAGGTTTTTTTGCATCCAACAATTAAGAGCCACCAAACCAAAATCCAGATTGTCAAAATTCTGAAGGTCCTTGCACACTGTGCTTGCAGAAATTGGTGGTCTTCTTTTTAATATGTAGCTCTAGTATCGCTAACAAAGCATCAAACTTGAGCCACTGACATCCTAAAGTAACTTTGAATCGGCTGTTTTAATTCTGCTGGGAACTCTTCATCCTCTATTTCTCATCCTCTATTTTTACTACAGTTTGTTAATGAAAGCCTCGTGAAAATCAGATTAAATATGATTTTATATTGGATTTGTTTAATCCAGGGATGTCAACTTCTGAGGGGGCATAGCCCTGTTTATCTTCAGGGCTATGTTTATCTTCAATCCCCTGATTGAACACAAGCTAATTAATCCCTCAGGTTTGCTAGAAAGTACAATAGCGTGTTGAAGCAATGCTGGAACTATGTTGGAGTAGGATTATTGCCCTTCAAGGTCTGAGTTTAACACCGCTGGTTTAGACCAGTATAAATTACATTGAGCAGACTTTGTCTTCGTGTTTTAGATGTCCACAACAACCGACTAATTGAAATTTCTTTGCTTTGTACGTTTAAAGACATGACAATGGAGGAAGTCAGAGAATATGAACGAGCCACTCAGGAAGCCACCAATAAGAAGCTCGGAACTTTTCCGCCAGCTATTTCCATCAGCGAGACACCCTTGCCAGCCTGCGCTCGTAGCGGTCCATCCAGCGCTCCCTCGACACCCCTTTCCACTGAAGCTCCAGACTTCCTTTCTGTTCCCAAGGACAGACCGCGGAAGAAGTCGGCTCCGGAGACCCTGACTCTTCCCGACCCAGCACGGAGAGACTCTGTCTTCCGCCTTCCCAGTCTGTTTTCGTGGGGTCCAAGCACCCCGCAACCTGAGTAAACCACAGTTCTGGCCTTAGTTTATAAAACCATACCCCAGTAAAGTGTCTGTTTGACACACAATCGAATCAGTCTCTCTTTAAACACTGAGAGATAATTACAGTTTCCCAAACCCACACACAGAGTGGCTCTTCAACCTGTCCAACCTCATGTTTTACACTGGAAGTTAATTTACAATAGGCCAAAAAGTGCATTTGTACTTGACTTAAAAACATTACAGATCACTGTTAAAAATATCTCAGGAGTTGTCCCATTGATAGAGTTGAATCATCTACTTTTTTTTCTTCTTGCTGAGCCATTTCTTCCTACATATGTTGAATATGGATAGGATTCGTAGCCACTGTTGTTTTGCTGTAGTGGTGTATTTATTAGTATATTCTGCTCAGTTAATATTTCAGTTGTGATATTATGTTAAGTGACTTTATCCTCAGGCTTCTAAATTTCTCACTCCAGTTAATCAGTGTTTGACATGTACTGTAAATATCCCATTTCTAAGAATGTAGGGGTCAATTTGATAGTGGTTTTACTATGCTCTTGTCTTTAACTTTGATCAGTTCCATTCCCACGGACTCAGAAAACCAAGTGATACCAATTTTACTGGCCTAGCACTTTTGCGTGATCTGTTGTTAGACAAAACAAACTGGAACTTGTCTGAACATACTGTAGTTTATCTTCATAAATATATTTGTTAGGTTGAGGAGCATCTGCCATGTAACTGAGTATGCTGTTCTACAATATATGTTCTTGGTTGGGATTAATGTGATGCATTATTATCCATGAATTAAGCCCTCAAAGAATGCTTAAAAAGTTAGATTGTTGTATAATCTTTGAGCTCTAAGGAATGTTTGCTGCTGCTGGCCAATGTATACTTTGTAAATTGAAAAGCTCTTGTACTCTTGCTGGTTCCCGCATATCTGTTCTTTTAAACTGAAACACTCTTTTCTAAAGGATTCAGAAATGCACATGCCAAATCTTGGGAAATCATGCTTTTGATGTCAACTGCCGTTGTGAAATTAAAGCATTTGCTATCTAACGGGATTTCTACTTTCTTCCAGTTTTACCATACTTGTCATATGTTTTTGCTGTTCAAGTTGAAAAAATGTGGGGTAGGTTTGTGTTTACCAGAAATGTAAAGTGTTGTACATTCAAGAGATGGATTTAGGTTAGCAGAATATATTATCTATTAAAATATATAATACTGTATATATTGTAATACATAATATAAACCACAACAAATTCCTTGTTTTTTTAGTGCAAACTTCTGGTTCTAATTATAGAGGTGAAAAAACATTTAAAAAGTTATTTGCATGATCAGATTCCTGTTACTTTAATTAATTGTCTAACATTATCTGAAGCTGACTGCTGCATTTGACGTTTTACATATACTAAGAGCTTATAGGACTCTTTTTTTTCAAGCAAATGTCCATTTTTGATTCAAAGTAATGAGATCCATCGTTTCCAAGAAACATATCAAACAGTTTAAATTTGTATCGATTTCAGTTTTCAGAATAGTTTATATCTGTGTTGCAGCTAAGTCGATAATTTTTACCCAAATGTTCAGTGATTACATTGTGAGGTCAGTTTAAAAAATAAATAAACGTGGTTTAATTTAATTTCGTGCCTACTTCAACATTTATCATGCGCACTGGACTTTTATTTTGAATTTGGTGTGTAGGACCTTTATTCTGAAAGAGTGTTTTCATTGCTGTGTTTTTGCGCTCGCTCTGCTAACAGTAAATTATATGTAATCCGAGTGAGATATCCGTTTAATCCTAACTAAGGACCACGTTTATTTTTCGGAACATCACGTATTATTAAACATTCCCTATGGGACATTTTTTTAATGATTATACATTTTTGAGAAAGACATGTTAAGTTATCTAACGTTAATGGAAGTGCTGTTGCTACCGCATAGGCTGTTTGGTTTTGTACTTTCTATTACGAACTTCATTGCACTCATTCGCGTTAATTGATTAGATATACACGTAGCATCGAGATATAATTGCCAATGCTGTGGTCAGCAGGGAGTTGATCTCATCACGCGACACTAAAAGCGCGCCATGGCTCAGCGTTACCACAGAGACCACCAGCATCACGAGTCTGTTTATAAAAGATGCGGCGACTCTAGCGGTGATAATAAGACGGATAAGCGCCACAGATCGTCCGAGGAAGGCCAGCACAGACCTCCAGAGACTCTGAGCGCTCACAGACAGCTGTATGAGAGGAACTTCCCGCTGTACAAGCAGCCCGTGGAGGTGGGCTGCTTCTCTCTGGACTCTCGCAGGAGTTTCTGCAACGACCAGAGGCAGCTGCGCTATTATGTGCAGCCCGCGAAGAGCCCAGACTTTAATTTAAGGGACGGATACACCAGCCGCTTCGTCAAAAGAGATGACAGCGTGAAGGAGAAGCTTGATCACGTGCTGAGGTGGATTCTGGCCAACAGAGACAAGATCCAAACCAGAGACCAAACCCCCTCATCCAGGTCAGAAACGCCCTGTGCACATTTTACTCTAGTTTATTACTGTAAGGTGTAATTAAAGACAGAGCTACAGTAAGCTCATGCATTGCATTTTTCTATGTGTGTGTGTGTGTCTCACACTATAATGAGCCAGAAAAAAAATTATTATACATGGTGTTTGCAACTACCCTTGCCATTTCATAAAAATATACAACAAATCTAATATCTTATTCCCCATCAATCTGAGTTATCGTGAGGGTCTGCAGCGGCCCTTTTTAACATATACTTTTCTTTTGTAAATGATTGGTTTGGGGTGTTTCTTCCAAGCATGTTTTACATGACATTGTTTTATTATTTTTATAAGTGAAGATTTGCAATATATATTTTAACAGGTTGTTAATTCAACAAATGTTTTGTATAGATTACTTTTTTATTTAATAGAATAATGAATAACGTGTTTCCCGACGTTGTTTGAAATAAAAATAAAAAAATCTCAGCAGGTTACCGCTGCAACATTTCTCATTTTTATTCCATTTCATAAAAAATAAAAAAAAAGTTAATAAAAATGAATAATAATAAGAAAAATTATACGAATAATAAAAATACCAAATTACTTTAGGGTTTCTTCTTTTTCATCACAATGTCAGGACAGTTGTCCAACCCTGACTTTTTTAAGGAAGGGAAAATCTAATTTTTGCTTATAATAGAAGAGGCGCATTCGAGCCATTTGATGTAATGAGTGCCACATCACTGACCCAGAACGAATGTGGGTCAAGACGTTAAGGTGTCCGCATCAAAAGAAATTCACAAAAGGGATTTTAGGTCCATAGTAATTAAATGTACAAGTAAAGCATCTACTTTAAAAGGTTTCTTTTAAGGTTTTAAATAAGTACAGTGTAATGTTACGGTATTTAAATAAGTATTTAAACAACAGGCTTATTCTGACCTGTACATATTAAAACACATAAAAGCACAAGGAAGCATATTACATTTTTTGGTGTTTTAAATGAGTAAAAAAAAATGGGTAAAACCTAGGATAGAGACAAATTTTAAAAATTTAAAATTATAACTAATAATTGTTTGGGGTAAACGTAATTTGTCTTTTAATCTATAATTTATTTTTGTTGTAAAAATGCCACTGAATGACATTTTAGTGGTTAAACTTAGTAAATCAGGGAAACGTGATTGCTTATCATTTTTAAAATGATAAGCAATTTAAGCGGTATTACACATTTTTATTGTTAAACCCTTTTTTGTCTTTAACGCATGTATTGCATAGCTGGGTTATAATAGCTAACCAACTTAAAACCACTTAAACACTTACTTACTGCCAATTTAACAATTTCAGATAGTTGCCAATGCAACAGTTTATGTCATTTTATGTAGTCGATGCACTAAAAAGAAAAGAAAAAATGACAAAAAAGCACAAGAAAAATAGTAAAATGTCAATCAAAAACATAATTCAGAACTCTGATAGAAAACAATATTACTTATCAATAATAAACTAGCACCTCAGCACAGATGTCTTGTTTTCTATTGAGTAATTGAGTGTGTTTGCAGCGCTCTAGGAGTGGACTTCGTGACATGGAGAGGACATCTAACCAAAGTGCTGACCACCCCATACGAGACTCAGGAGGGATGGATGCTGGCAGCCTCCAGGTTCAGAGGCAGCATCTACATCAGTGAAGTGGAAACCGAGGCGGCCAGAGTGAGCCGAGAGACCCGCCCCGAGCGGCAGGAGGAGATGATGTACTGGGGATACAAGTTTGAGCAGTACATGTGCGCAGGTCTGGGACGTCTAGTATTTTGTCCTATCGGACAGAAACCGGATCTCTTCGCTTATCTACGTTCTTCTTCCTTTTTAAGATGACGCGGATGCGACTCCAGACCCAGGGGGCGTGGTGAACACCAATGAAGCGTTCTGTACGGTGGTTCAGACACGTCTGGCCGATCATAAGCTGCTCTTCTCTGGAGAAGTAGACTGCCGTGTCAAAGACCCCGATGCCCCTCCAGCTCCGGGATGTTATGTGGAGCTCAAGACCTCTGCAGAGATCTGCACCCCGAAGCAGAGAAGCAACTTCCACAGGTGAAGCTGTCAACACCTGCTGCTCACCGGTTTTGTTGGCAGTGTGATAGATCTCATTTTAGAATGACTTAACTAGTATTGCAGATGCTGTGCACTGAGCTCCTTTCGTTGGTTGCTTGTGTATATTTTATTTTAATTCTCCATAAGGTATTTATTTGTAAAAGGTTTACCATCACAGTTTATAAACATGTTTTTTACCGCATAAAAGAAATTGTCCTGAGGAGTTTTATCCCCCCCCCTAAATAATTTTCCACCCAACCCAGTTTTTTTTTCTCCACCATGTCCCTTAAGGGACTCCATACATTCTTTGTAAAGACACAAAATGTCTTTGTTTGTGCTCAACAGAAGAAAATGAGTAAATTTTAGTTGAAACATCCTATTAACATTTACATTCATCCATTTAAATAAAATGTTTTACTACACTGAACAGTCATCTTGGTGTAAACCGGATATTAATGGCATAAATTTATGGGGCATTAATTAACAGCTTAAAAAAGTGTGTACTACAGCTCTCTTTTTAGATGCGTGTATATTCCTCTTGTAGGTACAAGCTGCTGAAATGGTGGGCACAGTCGTTCCTTCCTGGAGTGCCACAGATAGTCGCTGGGTTTCGAGACCATGATGGGATAGTGGTGTCTGTTGAGACCTTCCCAACCTCGAAAATTTCACAACTCATCAAGGTTAGACCGTTATAACCTTTATATGTTTTTGAAAGATGTCATTCATGCTTCCCAAGGCTGCATTCATCTGATCGAAACTACAGTATTATTGTGAAACATTATTACTATTTACATTTTGTATTTTAATATATTTAAAAATGTATGTTTGTATGTATTGCTGTGATGCAAAGCTGACCTTTCAGCATTTTCAGCGTCACATGATCCTTCAGAAATCACAAGTTTTTGTTTACATAATACGTGTGTACTGTGTATTATATAATATATATATATATATATATATACATATATATGCACGCACACACACGTAGGTTTGTCAGAAAATGATGTTGTATGTATTAAACGTATTTATTTACAATATAGATTTTTTGAAAATAATTTCTCTTCATTCTGCAGAACGAGTACAACTGCTGGAAGCCAACAGTCTGTATGAATTTCTGCAACGATTTCTTGTCCTTTGTCAAATCAGTCACCAAAGAGGACAACCCAAGGTAAGAGGGTCGCGTGTCACCATCTAATTACATGATCACTTGTAATTTGTTGTTGCAATCCACAACCATCTTATCATGGATTGTGATGTTTTTCAGACTGGTGTACCTGTTCACGTGGGACCCCCACAGAGACGTGACCTACACCGTCCACAGAGACTCTCAGTACACCTTCTTACCCGAGTGGTACATCAAGGACATGAGCTGTCATGATTCGTCTCACCACTGATACACTGAGCTCAGCAGGCAGGATGTTTCTGAATCATGCAGTGCATGACTTGCTCGCGTTTCCTATGAATGCTCTGGAGTCAGTCTGTGGCCTCGGAAAGAACACTTTCACCAAGCGTCAACAAACATATCGACTTGACGTCCACGCGCACGCAAACTTTTGTATATAAATATATTGGGATTTTATCCTTTATGTTGATAACCTCAAAATATCCTTGAGATGTTTAACAAAAAGACAATGTATATATTTCACAGATATTTTATACATTTTAAGTTCTATACAAAATGACTTCATTTACAACAAAACTGTCCCTAATTCATGAAATTTCTTAAATGCTTAAAATTAATGTGACAGTTTTAAATGAGTGTTTGTACAAACAATTTCCATTTGTTCCACAATGGAAAAAAATGACTTTTTTAACCACAATTTAAGAATTTGTGGCCGAGTTTTATTTGTCCCCTTATTTTAGTTCAACTTAATAAAGGGAACAAATTGGTACATGGACTAGAGTTAAACGAGAACTTCTCAATCTTGTTTTTTCCTCTGTGGTATGTATGGAAACATGTTTCTGCCACTGAATAAAATAAAAATTGAAAAAAGGTTATTGCACCTTTTTTTTTCTCTCTCAGAATTGTGAGATGTTAATTCGGAAGTTATGAAGTCAGAATTGTGTGATATAGACATGCAATAGACTGTTCTGCATTTGCATCGATTAAAAAGCCATACCTTTATTTTTTGCATTTTGCACTCAAAAAAAACTAAAAAAAAAATGTTTCCTTGCAGGATTTCTTCCATATATTTTTATTAAAATTCACTTAAATCCATTTAAACATGCCAAAAGGTACAGTACAGTTAAAGAACACAGGTTTTAAAAATTAAAAGTACAAAATATGTGCTATAAATTCTGAATAACGAAACTTGAGTGCAAAGTCTTAGTTGTGGTTTCATTCTGTAAACTGTCTTGATATTAATATTACTGTATATGTTCCAAGAGATAAAACGGTTTCATTGACACAGCAGGTAAGACTTCATTAAACCAGAGTTGCTTTTAAAAATGGCATAAATGAAGGCAAGTATGGTGTAAATATATTCACTTTGACCTCAAGCTCGTGTTTTTACGCTGAGCCGTGCATTTTCAAATGCCTTTCATGAATGTGATTAAAATCTTTGAAGTGACTGAACAAAACTCATGCGCAACTTAACTTTACAAATGTATTGTTCATGGTTTGAAGCTGTTAAAATGCAACCATAAACGAACAAGATTTTTTTACATCGACATCAAGTGCTTCCAAAATGGTTCATAGCGCAGAAGTAAACAAAAATAGGCATTGTTTTTTTCCCCCAGTAACACTGATGTGGAGCGTGGACACCGCTCCAGAACATCTCCTTTTATGTTCAAACACATTAGTTTCCAGAGATCATCAGCTTATAAGGCTCTACTTTTTTGATAGTGCTGGCAAACAATTTATCGCATCCAAAGTAAAGTTTTTATTTACGTAATATTTGTGTGCTGTTTATATTTAT